>CM035838.1:241815336-241842586 GCA_020510985.1 Pholidichthys leucotaenia | reverse complement strand
TTTGTATTGTAAGAGGTTCAATGACTGACACTCACAATTTGAGCTCTCTTCATTTCCTGAGTTGGAATGTAAAGTGAATTCATAATCCTGTAAAGCATAGCAGGGCTTTTGCACACTAAAAATCTCTTGGGTCTGATATTATGTTCTTACAGGACATCCACCTCCTACAGCGCATATGAGATAAAAAAAAAAAAGAAGAAGCCTGGATTGGACAGATTTTCAGGTCAAGACACGAGAGCAGAACACAAGGCACAGCCATCTTGATCAGGAAGGGTTTTCCATTTGTCTCTCTGCCAATCATCTCTGACCCCCCCCGGGAAGTTACGTAGCGGTCACAGGTAATATATATGGCACGAGTGGCTTTAGCTAACATCTATGGGCCCAAACTGGATGACCCCTATTTCTTCATCAATTTCATAGCAACCCTTCCGGCCCTTAATGATCATTTACTGATATGGGGGGGGGGGGGGGGTGACTTTAACTGTGTATTACATCCCTTCCTAGATAGAGCCAACCCAAGACCCAATAGCAAAAATTTCAATAACAGGTAATGTCATTCAGTCATTCATGGACTCATATGTTCCCTTTGACCCTTGGAGGAAAAACAATCCAGTTATGAAACAATTCTCCTTTTTTCCCCCAGTACATCATTCCTATTCTAGAATAGACTTTTTTTCTCCTAGATAGTAGAACCTCTCCCATGGCTAAAGGGTGTCAATACTATTGACACCCTTTAGCACCCTACTATGACACCCTACTATGACTATTGTCATCTCTGACCACAGCCCCATACAATTACAGATGTGGACAAAATTGTTGGTACCCCTCTGTTAATGAAAGAAAAACCCACAATGGTCACAGAAATAACTTGAATCTGACAAAAGTGGTAATAAATAAAAATTCTATGAAAATTAACTAATGAAAATCACACAATGCTTTTGAATTGTGGTTCAACAGAATTATTTTAAAAAACAAACTCATGAAACTAAACTAAACTAAAGTAACCTGCACTTATATAGCGCTTTTCTAGTCACAAAGACCACTCAAAGCGCTTTCATTAATACTAACCCTCTATTCTAAGGGCCTATAGGAAACAAATATCTAGGGACAATTTAGAACAGCCAATTAACCTAACAACAGGCCTGGACAAAAATGATGGTACCCCTAGAAAAGATTGAAAATAATGTGGCCATAGGGACATGTTCAACCAAGATGTGTCCTCTAATTAACATCACAGGTGTCTACAAACTTGTAATCAGTCAGTCGGCCTATTTAAAGGGTGACAAGTAGTCACTGTGCTGTTTGTTGACATGGTGTGTACCACACTAAACATGGACCAGAGGAAGCAAAGGAGAGAGTTGTCTCAATAGATTAGAAAGAAAATTATAGACAAGCATGTTAAAGGTAAAGGCTATAAGACCATCTCCAAGCAGTTTGATGTTCCTGTGACTACAGTTGCACATATTATTCAGAAATTTAAGATCCACGGGACTGTAGCCAACCTCCCTGGACATGGCCACAGGAGGAGACGGATAATACGAATGGTAACAAAAGAGCCCAGAACAACCTCTAAACACATTCATGGTGAACTCCAAGGTCAAGGTACATCAGTGTCAGATCGCACCATCTGTCGTTGTTTGAGCCAACGTGGACTTCATGGGAGACGACCAAGGAGGACACCACTGTTGAAAACAAATCATTAAAAGCCAGACTGGAATTTGCCAAACTGCATGTTGACAAGCCACAGAGCTTCTGGGAGAATGTCCTATGGACAGACGAGACAAAACTGCAACTTTTTGGCAAGGCACATCAGCTCTATGTTCACAGACGCAAAAATGAAGCATACCAAGAAAAGAACACTGTCCATATTGTGAAACATGGAGGAGGTTCTGTTATGTTCTGGGGCTGCTTTGCTGCTTCTGGCACAGGGTGTCTTGAATCTGTGCAGGGTACAATGAAATCTCAAGACTATCAAGGTATTCTAGAGAGAAATGTGCTGCCCAGTGTGAGACAGCTTGGTCTCAGTCGCAGGTCATGGGTCTTGCAACAGGATAATGACCCAAAACACAACTAAAAACAGCCAAGAATGGCTAAGAGTGAAACATTGGATTATTCTAAAGTGGCCTTCTATGAGTCCTGATCTAAATCCTATTGTACATCTGTGGAAGGAGCTGAAACATGCCGTCTGGAGAAGGCACCCTTCAAACCTGAGACAACTGGAGCAGTTTGCTCATGAGGAGTGGGCCAAAATACCTGCTGAGAGGTGCAGAAGTCTCATTGACAGTTACAGAAATCGTTTGATTGCAGTGATTGCCTCAAAAGGTTGTGCAACAAAATATTAAGTTAAAGGTACCATCATTTTTGTCCAGGCCTGTTTCATGAGTTTGTTTTTTAAAATAATTCTGTTGAACCACAATACAAAAGCATTGTCTGATTTTCATTGGTTAATTTTCATAGAATTTTTATTTATTACCACTTTTGTCAGATTCAAGTTATTTCTGTGACCATTGTGGGTTTTTCTTTCATTAACAGAGCGGTACCATCAATTTTTTCCACGTCTGTAGATACGAGCTTTCCAGACTGGCCCAGACCCCGACACAGCTGGTGGCTCGATCCCCTCCTACTTTCTAAGGACTCTTAAAAATGTTCTCTCTCAACAAATTGCTGTCTTTATAGCACTCAACCAAACTCCAGATGTGCAATTATCTCCTATTTGGGAAGCACTCAAAGCTTACCTTAGAGGTTAAATAATTTCATATTCTGCATATGAGAGGAAAAAAATAAACAACGCATGACAGAATTATCTCAGAATATAGTTAAACCAGATTGCCTGTATGTTGTCTCCTCCACTCCCGAACTATATAAAAAAAATATTTTTAAAAACAGAATTCAATAATATTTCTATTAAGCATACAGAGCAATTGTTTTTCAAATCTAGACAGATGTTTTATGAGCATGGAGAGAAAGCGGGGAAATTATTGGCTCACCAGATGAGACAACCTTGCAGCCGCCAGCACCATTCCCAAAATGTGTGCATCATTAGGAGTAGAAACCACCAATCCGGATGATATAACTGACTAATTCAAACAATTTTATACTAGCCTTCACTCTTCTGAACCACCTAGTGATTTCTTGTGTTTCCAAATTCTTAGACGGCCTGACTATCCCCAAAATTCCCCCAGACAACCGTGTACAAATGGACAGAGAAATATCGACAAAGGAAATATTACAAGCGATAAGATGCATGCAGAGCAACAAAGCCCCAGTTCCTGACAGTTTTTCAGTCAAATTTTATAAAGAAATCACACTTAAATAGGCCCTAATACTCAAACAAATATATAAAGACATCTTCCTGCAACAGAAACTACCCCAGACCATGACACAAACAATTATATTGATTTTGCTTAAGAAAGATAAAGATCCCAAAATTGTGCGGCTCATACCACCCGATAAGCTTGCTGAATTGTGATTACAAAATCCTTACAAAAATTTTGGCTACTCGCATTGAGACTGTTATGTGAATCTGTGTGTGTGAATTATGACCAGACTGGTTTTATATCCTGTAGGCAATAGTTTTACAACATGCCCCGCCTTCTAAATATACCGTATACACCACACTCGACTGAAGAGTTAGAAGTAGTGATATCAGATGCTGAAAAGGTGTTTGACCATGTCAAGTGACAATACTTATTTGCTGTTTGGAAAGAATTGGCTTTGGCCCCATCATTCCTGGTTTGGATTAGAACATTATATAGTTCACCCATGGCAGCAGTGTGAATGAACACTACAATTTCTTACCATTTTAGGCTCTATAGGGGCTGTAGGCAGGCCTGCAGCCTTTCCCCCTATCTATTCAGCCTAGTGACTGAGCCACTGGCCATAGCTTTTAGAAAGGAAGATGAAGTGAGGGGCATCTCCCAGAGCGGTGAACTCCATAAGGTATCGCTGTACGCAGATGACCTGTTACTGTCTGTATCCAACCCAGAGGAATCTATACCAAAATTATACATTTTAGATCATTTTGGTCATCTCAGGTTATAAAATCAATTACTCTAAAAGCTTGCTATTTCCCATCAATGACACAGGTGGTGACTACTCTAGGTTTCCATTTAAACTCGAGAAGAATGCATTCATGTGCCTAGGTATTAATATCACCCGTTCAGTGGGGAAACTGTATAACCATTATTTTAAAAAACTGCTTGAATGGACAGCACAAGATACTTAAAAATGGTTGAACTTACCCATTTCATTAGTAGGCCACATTAACATAGTTAAAATGACAATTTTGCCTCTATTTTTTATACATAATGTGTTTCAAATGATTCTTATATTAATACCTTAAACAGTCTTTCAACAATTAGAAAGTCTGATCTCATCATTTATTTGAAACAGTTCTAACCCTAGAATGAAGAAAAAATGCTTGGAGGTACCAAAAGAGAGAGGAGATCTGGGGAGACCTAATTTTATTTTTTACTATTAGGCAGCAAATATAGTGAAATTCCTACACTGGACCTCCACATATAGGAATAAGGAGGGTGTAGGCTTGGTACAAATAGAACTCCTGTCTAACCCACTACCCATCCTATCCTCACCGTTGCCCTATGCCTGTGGCAAACAAAGTTGCTGAACCCGGTGGTTAGATCCTCCCTTAAAATATGGCTCCAATTTAGAAGACACTTTGGGTTAGTACAGGCTAGTGGGCTTTATCCAAGAGCAAATAACTAATTTTTTACACCCTCTGTCCTTGATGATGATTTTCATCTCTGGCCTGAGACAGAGATGAAAGGATTTATTTCCAGAAAACACTTTTACTTCTTTTAATATGCTAGTGAAAGACCAAAGCATACCTAGATCTCACTTTTTTCAGTATCTCCAAACCCGTAGTTTCACAAAAAAAAAAAAAAATAAAATAAAAAAAAATTCCCATCCTTTCACGTCTTGATGCTGTCGAATCAATTAGATGCAATTCTAGACTTGGACCCCTGTGTCAAGAAATGTATCTCTACAGTTTATGTAATGATACTAAATTCTGGTATGATATCTTGGGATAAGACAAAAGCAGAATGGGAGAGAGATTTAGGGGTGAAGCTTTCTGGAGGAGAGTGGCGCGAGAGCCTGACATGTACAGTGGTGTGAAAAAGTGTTTTCTCCATTCCTGATTTCTCTTTTTTTTTTTTTTGTATGTTTGTCACACTTAAATGTTTCAGATCAAACAAATTTAAATATTAGACAAACAAGAAAAGACCTCAAGCTGATGCACACTTGGATTCTGAAGCAGGACAATGATCCAAAACACACCAGCAAGTCCACCTGTGAATGGCTTAACCCTTTGAGTGTGTATGGTGCAGAACTGCGACATACCCCCTAGTGGTCAAGAGTGGTAAATATTTTTTGTGAATAAAATAGTTCAGATTTCCAAGGCTATAACTTGAAAGTGGTAAGAGCTTACTGGCTTACTGGCTTACTGTCAATTAGAAAAATGTAAAATATGATCCAAAGTTTCAGATAGGAATAAATTTACACATCTCATTTGCATAATGTCACGGCACCTCTTTAAATTCCATAACCAGTCAAAACTGGACTTTGGATGTATTTACACAAAAAATGGTCCAGTCTTTTGACACCATTTTTTGTACAGAGATACCTCATCATCTTATCTTCAAAGTATATGAACAAGAAATCGGTACATTTAAAAAAAAAAACAAAAAAAAACAGAAATTTCTCACTTACCTTTGACAAAGTCAAAGTGAGAAGGCAGGCACAGTACTGCACTCTGCCACTAGCGGCACACAAATTTTCACACTCAAAGGGTTAAGAAAAACAAAATGAAGACTTTGGAGTGGTCTTGTCAAAGTCCTGATCTTAATCCAATTGAGATGCTGTGGCATGACCTTAAAAAGGTGGTTCATGCTCGAAAACCCTCCAATATGTTTACCTTTTGCTCTTATTAAAGACAAAAATAGAAAGGAGATGTTTTTGCCTTCTTTACATGTTTTGACTGTGCACTGCAGCCTTCGTCAGGACTCTTCTTCAAATCTTCAAGGATGCTCTGATTGATACCGTTTACAGAGGAAAGGTGGCCGGGCAGACTGTGGAAACCATTGGGGCATTTCACATTTGGCCATTTTAGGGAAAGTCCTTGCAAAGATTACTCTCAACCAGATTAAAATCATATCTGAACAAGTTCTTCCAGAGAATCAGTGTGGTTTCAGGACTGGGCGATCAACCTCTGACATGATTGTCATGCTTTGACAGCTACAAGAAAAAGCAGTGGAGCAACATCAGCCCCTGTTCATAGTATTCATAAGGGCCTTTTCCACTAGCACGCTTTAGCGCGACACGGGACGGCTCAGCACGCTTTGTACACTTTTCCACAAGCCCCCACATGGTTTAACAGCCGCGATTCTCAGCCCCACTCCAGGGCAGGGTACAGCAGTGCTGAGCTGTGCCGTGTTGTGACGTTAACAGACTGGTCGCCGCTGATTGGTCAGGTCGTAACCGGCGCTGATTGGTCAGGTTGTAACCGCCCCTCTCCTCCTCCTCATCTACCAAATCTTCACGACCTTCTCAATAAAGTTTTTGAAAAAAAAAAAAAAAAGAAAAAAAGAATCTTCACGACCGCCTTTACTCAGCACGCAACCACTGTTGGCGGTTTCTTTTCAGTGTATTGCTGTGCTATTTTCATTTATTCTCTATCAAAAATGGCTTCGCGTAATAAGGGTGTTCCATGGTCCAATAAGGAGGTGCAGTGTCTGCTCACTGCATTGTCAGACGAACGTATTCAGCGCGAGTTAGACGGAGCCGCCCGGAATGAAAAAATATACCTGGAGGTCTCGACATCGGAGTCCTTTAACGGTGAGTTTTAATTTTTTTTTATTGTGCGTTTTTTCGCAAATATATTCGGTAAGACGCTCAGTTTATTTATGCAATAAAAAAGCTGTTCATTTGTGGATGGATTGCTGCTTTATTGCAGCACACTGCGGACTAAAGCTTATTTTAATTATTCATGTGAACAATACGCTGAAATAAGCTTATGTATTCTTGTTAAAAACTATTGTCTTTTCTGTATATATTGCACTTTCGTGCTGTATTTTATTGTGTGCATTTTCCTTGTAGAATCATCCCACGCGTCCGCCGCGACAGCCCGCACGGATTAATTCAACCGAGCCTTCCTGGCCCACAGCTGGCAGAGACGCCTTCATTCAACCGAGTCTTCGTGACCCAGTTTGGGAAGCTGGTGTAGAGGAACTCAGTGGTCGGCGTGTATAAAATGTCGATTAACCTTCATGTTGTGTTGCAAAGTTTTTTTTTTCTTTTAATATTTTGTATATAATAAAATGGAATTGTTTTGGAAAGTGTGGTTTGTCTGTTATAACACTGAATTATAAAACAGTATAATTACATAGAAATTCCATTGCCTAGTCTGATCAAAATGATGCTGATCTTCCTGTCAGGGGTCAACCATTGTAAAGGTAATGTAATTTTTAACTAGACCAAAAAAGAAATCTTTTTGTAAGCTTTCTGTTCTTTTTATTGAAATATCATAAAAAATTAGCACCAAGTCAAAGTAGGTACAAGTATATGTAAATTGAATGTTCTATCGGCATTCCAAATTCAGAGATTTACAATACTTTAGAAGGAGTGTAGCATCATCTAAACGGAAAATAATACTGTTGTTCCAAACATTGACCTGAAGGTGAAAAACATGAATTTTTTTAATTCAGTACATCCAAAATTCCCTAGGATGTAAAAAATAATACAATTTGGTGTTGGCCAGTGTGCCACCGTCTCATTATTTAATACGAATAAAAACAAGTTTCAGCTCATTATTTCTAGGTCATTTGGCAGTTAATTCAAAACAAAAGTGACTTGTGTTGTTGCAGCTTAATTATGAGATAAAATTAATTGTGAGATAAAACCATAGAGCGAGCAAGGCAATAATCCTTGGATCCTTTTTTGTCTCGTGTAAATAAGGACTCAGTCGGGTGCGTAACATCACGGGAGTGTGGCCCCGCCTCGCTGAGAATCTGCCGCTGCCCCGCTTCTAAAACCTCCTAACAAACCATCACAGCACAAGCACAACACCGTGCTAATGGAGACAGAAGCATTCCGAGCCGTACTGAAGTGAATCGAGCCGTACCGAGGTGTGCTGGGCTAGTGGAAAACAGGCTAAAGGTGTTTGACAGCGTGTACAGGGAAACCCCCTGGAAAGTATTGGAGTTCTATGGTTGCCCCAAGAAGCTTGTGAATGTCACTAAGCAGTTCCATACAGGGATGAAAGGACAAGTCCTAGTACATGGAGAACTCAATGAAGCCTTTGAAGTCAATCATGGTGTAAAGCAGGGGTGCGTGCTTGCCCCACCACTGTTCTCACTCTTCCTTACAGCTGTCTTGGACACCATGAATATCAATTTACACAAAGGGGTTTTCCGTACATGAACGTGTGGCAAGCTTTTCAATCTTGCCCATCTCCGTGCTATCACCAAAAATAAAGGATTTATGCATCAGGGAGCTCCTTTGCGCTGATGACTCAGCACTTGTTGCAAACAACCTTGAGGATATGAAATACATAGTGGATCAGTTTACCTGTGCAGCAGATTTGTTTGGTCTAAAAGTTAACATATCAGCAACAGAACTGCTCTATCAACCCCCTATAGAGCTCTCCAACAGGACGAGTGAGTCTCACTTAGTGACAGAATATGGAGAACCCCTGAAAACAACCAAGGCCTTTACCTATCTTGGCAGTACAGTAACTAGTACTAACTCTGCTGACCTCGAGGTTGACCGTAGAATATATTCAGCTATAAAAGTGTTTGGTTCCCTTAGGAAGCGCCTATGGAACTGCCATCACATTGGTCACAGCACGGAAGTGGAAATCTATAAGGCTGCTGTCCTTCCCTGTCTCCTGTATGCCACAGAATGCTTGACTCTAGTCAGCAGACACATCAAAGCCCTGACCAGAATACAACTTCGTCATCTACGTTCCATCCTGCATATCAGATGGCAAGACAGCATCCCTGATGTGGAGGTTGTACATCGTGCTGACTCCACATTTGTGCTGTGTTGAGGCCCTCATCACTACATCACAGCTGCGCTGGACTGGTCATGCTCGTCGAATGGATAACGCTCGACTACCAAAGACAGTATTTTATTCCAAGATGAGGCAGGGGAAGAGAAGTCAAGGTGGGCAAAAACTATGATTTAAGGATGTACTAAAAAGGCACTTAAAGAATGCTGGCATTTCACCTGACACATGGGAAGAAGAAGCAATGCAGCATACTACATGATAGTATAAACTCAAACAAGCCACTGCAGTAATCGAAAAGAAAAGAGAGTATGAGAAAGCACACGAAAGGCGTCACTTCTTCACCTCTTCAAATGATTTTACCTGCAGCAAATGCCAGCACTGTTGCAGGTCAAAAGCGGGCCTCGTAGCCCACATGAGAGCCTGTCTACTGTCATGTATCTGCTTCTCAGCAGATGAGGGTTGAAATTAGGACTCAAGGTTGCAGGCAGGCTCACAGTGCAAAACAATGATTTATTAACAAAAACTCCAAAGCAAAACAAAAGGCAGCACATGAGCTGAGAGCTAAACTAAACTGAGCAGGACAATACTAAACTAAACTTGGCAGAAACAAAGCAAAGACTTAGCAAAAAACAAGGCAAGAAAAACTTACAGGGAACATGGCAGGGACATAGCAGGGTGCAACGATGAATGACCTCTAAACAAACACAGAACAGACACTCACATATATAGGGTAACTAATCATGAAGTTAACGTGAGACAGCTGGGCAGACAATCAAGGGCAGGAGGTGAAGGAAACAGGACAGGTGGGGTTACACAGACACTAATAGACAGAGGGAGACGCAGACATGAACCGAGGATCAAGGGAGAGACAAGACCATGTTAAACATAATACAAACAATGACTGACCTTGGATCATAACAGTACTCATAATGACAATAATAACAACAATAATAATAATGATCACAAGACTTGAACCAAAAACAAAAGACAACCATAAGACAAAGACAACAGAGGATGACATGGCAAACAATAATCAGGGAGCACAGGGGCACTTAATAATAATAATGATGATACTCATAATCCTAAATAATAATAACAATAATACTGTGGAAAGCAAGACTAAAATAAACATAAAGCATGCACTATCCCTAGCCATGGCCCTGATCATGACGCCTACGCTAAAAATTACTTCAAACCTGACAGTCATCATCGATCTCAATGGACTGCCGATGATGATGATGATATATTGTGTACACTACTAAGAGAGACAGAAACAGCATTTCGATTTTCCTGTGTGTCCTGTACATATAGAAGTATTGACAAATAAAAATCTTTGAATCTATGTATTCATTGCTCATTAATGGTAACTGGTGAAAAAACTAAAAATAAGAGAAATGTAATACATACCCAGAAAATCTTAGTTCACAGAAAACTTGACCGTCTTAAGCATATACAGTACATACTACAGTAGTGCAGACAAAATGAAAAGGGATTCAAAGAAGGAGCTGTAAAACTAAATGATAGAATAAATATCAAAAATTCATGTGAGTGAACTATGGAGTGATGAATATACTTACATTATAGTCAACACTATGGATCAAATATAAGAGATTGTAAATCTGGGAAACATTATTAAGACTTGTCATATAATTTTTCTTTCAGACATTTGGGTCTCGTATGGCATGAGATACAAATTTGTTTTTAGCATGACTCACCTCTATAGATTAACTTCCATACTGTGTATCTTACAGTGCTGATGACACATTCTTGACTTCCTCTAATTTTTCAACACATAATACAATATTACGAAATAGTAAATAATGATGATAACTAATTTATGCAGGCGCGGTTGTGAATATTATATTGATCACTGACAATGACTTTTGGGTTTACACAACACGCTAAAAAAGGTCAAAAATGTGTCATCAGCACTTTAAGTTCTGATTTGACTAAACATGATAAATACCCTCTGCTCTAAAAAATAGTACAGATGCATTTTTAATACTTAACTAATATTTTAACTTTTTTAATGCTGTACTTCTGCTCATCATTGATAATTTAATTTCCAGTATAATTTTTCTACTTGAAGGGGCACTCACTTGCTGTCAGCCAGGTACCAAGTGATGGTGGTCAGCAGGCTCCCCATACACAGAAGAGTGATCATAACAGAGAAGAGCTGTCCCGTCATAACTTCACCATCAAGAAATTCACCCAGTGACTAGCTCACGTTCTACCCGTCTCCCGTTTCTTTGTCTTTGCCTGTTCAATCTGTTCCAAAACACCCAGCTGTTATCTGTTGTCTGTTGCCCTGCTGTGCTCTTGGACTTCCTCAAATCCTCCTCAGATTGTAATGGAACACACATTCTGAGTTTCAGCTCTTTATATTGTCCTCTTGGCATTTGCCCTTGCCCAACATTTGAACTATTTGCTCACAGGTCTATTTTAATCACACTGGTAGAACGAGAAATACAGGTACATCTCAAAAAAGTAGAATATCATGAAAAAGTTCAATATTTTTTGTCACTCATTTCAGAAAGTGAAACCCATATATTATATAGATTCATTACACAGAGACTGATATATTTCAAGTGTTTATTTATTTTAATTTGGCTGATTATGGCTTATAGCCCATGAAAACCCCAAATTCAGTTTCTCAAAAAAATTAGAATATTACATAAAATTAATTTTAAAAAATAGTTTTTTTAATAGAAATGTTGGCCAACTGAAAAGTACAGATGTGGACAACATTGTTGGTACCCCTCTGTTAATGAAAGAAAAACCCACAATGGTCACAGAAATAACTTGAATCTGACAAAAGTGGTAATAAATAAAAATTCTATGAAAATTAACCAATGAAAATCACACAATGCTTTTGAATTGTGGTTCAACAGAATTATTTTAAAAAACAAACTCATGAAACAGGCCTGGACAAAAATGATGGTACCCCTAGAAAAGATTGAAAATAATGTGACCATAGGGACATGTTCAACCAAGATGTGTCCTCTAATTAACGTGACAGGTGTCTAAAAACTTGTAATCAGTCAGTCGGCCTACTTGAAGGGTGACAAGTAGTCACTGTGCTGTTTGTTGACATGGTGTGTACCACACTAAACATGGACCAGAGGAAGCAAAGGAAAGAGTTGTCTCAATAGATTAGAAAGAAAATTATAGACGAGCATGTTAAAGGTAAAGGCTATAAGACCATCTCCAAGCAGCTTGATGTTCCTGGGAGTACAGTTGCACATATTATTCAGAAATTTAAGATCCACGGGACTGTAGCCAACCTCCCTGGACGTGGCCACAGGAGGAGACGGATAATACGAATGGTAACAAAAGAGCCCAGAACAACCTCTAAACACATTCATGGTGAACTCCAAGGTCAAGGTACATCAGTGTCAGATCGCACCATCCGTCGTTGTTTGAGCCAAAGTGGACTTCATGGAAAACGACCAAGGAGGACACCACTGTTGAAAACAAATCATAAAAAAGCCAGACTGGAATTTGCCAAACTGCATGTTGACAAGCCACAGAGCTTCTGGGAGAATGTCCTATGGACAGACGAGACAAAACTGCAACTTTTTGGCAAGGCACATCAGCTCTATGTTCACAGACGCAAAAATGAAGCATACCAAGAAAAGAGCACTGTCCCTACTGTGAAACATGGAGGAGGTTCTGTTATGTTCTGGGGCTGCTTTGCTGCTTCTGGCACAGGGTGTCTTGAATCTGTGCAGGGTACAATGAAATCTCAAGACTATCAAGGTATTCTAGAGAGAAATGTGCTGCCCAGTGTCAGACAGCTTGGTCTCAGTTGCAGGTCATGGGTCTTGCAACAGGATAATGACCCAAAACACAACTAAAAACAGCCAAGAATGGCTAAGAGCGAAACATTGGATTATTCTAAAGTGGCCTTCTATGAGCCCTGATCTAAATCCTATTGAACATCTACGGAAGGAGCTGAAACATGCCATCTGGAGAAGGCACCCTTCAAACCTGAGACAACTGGAGCAGTTTGCTCATGAGGAGTGGGCCAAAATACCTGCTGAGAGGTGCAGAAGTCTCATTGACAGTTACAGAAATCGTTTGATTGCAGTGATTGCCTCAAAAGGTTGTGCAAGGAAATATTAAGTTAAGGGTACCATCATTTTTGTCCAGGCCTGTTTCATGAGTTTGTTTTTTAAAATAATTCTGTTGAACCACAATTCAAAAGCATTGTCTGATTTTCATTGGTTAATTTTCATAGATTTTTTATTTATTACCACTTTTGTCAGATTCAAGCAAGTTAGGTTAATTGGCGTCAAACTGGGGATTCTAAATTGTCCTTAGGTGTGACTGTGAGAGTGAATGGTTGTCTGTCTCTCTGTGTTGGCCCTGCGATGGACTGGCGATCTATCCAAGGTGTACCCTGCCTCTCGCTCAAAGATGCTGGGATAGGCTCCAGCCCCCCCACCCCCGCAACCCCCCCCCCCACAAAAAAAAGGATTAAGCGGAAGAAGATGAAAAGTTACTGTATTTCTAAAATTAAATTAAATTAATTAAATCACCCTTATTGTCATTCAACCGTACAACCAATCATGTACAGCAGAACGAGATTGTGCTTTACCTATCTACTGTGTTAATCACACACACCCCAAGTGCAGAATCAGAGGGCCGCTGCCATACAAGGCGCCGCCACAGAGTTCCCTCCTCCATTCCATTTATTGCTGAGTACCAAGCTGGACGGCAGGAAGTTCCACTTTTATATGGTCTTCGGCATGACCCGGCCAGGATTTGAACCCCTGCCTCCCGGGTGTGGGGCGGATGCTCTACCAACTGAGCCACCACTTCTGTGACCATTGTGGGTTTTTCTTTCATTAGCAGAGGGTTACCAACAAATTTTGTCCATGTCTGTATGTCCATGTACACACTCAATACTTGGTCAGGGCTCCTTTTGGATTAATTACTGTATCAATGTGGCGTGGCATGGAGGTGATCAGCCTGTGGCACTGCTGAGGTGTTATGGAGGTCCAGGTTGCTTTGATAGTGACCTTCAGCTCGTCTGCATTGTTGGGTCTGGTGTCTCTCATCTTCCTCTTGACAATGCTCCATAGATTCTCTATGGGGTTTAGGTCAGGAGAGTTTGTTGGCCAATCAAACACAGTGATGTCATGGTCATTAAACCAGGTTTTGATACTTTTGGCAGTGTGTGTGTGTGGGGGGGGGGGCAAGTCATGCTGGAAAATGAAATCATCTTCTCCATAAAGCTTATCAGCAGAGGGAAGCATGAAGTGCTCTAAAATTTCCTGGTAGACGACTGCACTGACTTTGGTCTTGATAAAACACGGTGGACAAACACCAGCAGATGACCATTGTTCAGATCAAAGTAAATTTTGCATTTCATTTGTAAATCAAAGTCCCAGAGTCTGGAGTAAGAGTGGAGAAGAACAGAATCTAAGTTGCTTGAGGTTTAGTGTGAAGTTTCCACAGTCAGTGATGATTTGAGGAAGCATGTCATCTGCTGGTTTTGGTCCACTTGTAGAAGAGCTTGAAATGATGAGGCGATTTGATATATAAACCAAAGTTTATTTATCAGCTATCCTAACAAGTCTCATTCTAGTGCAGAGGTATCTCCGGCTCACTGACTTTATACTTGCACATAACAAAAGACATGCATAACAAAGGCTGACATCCCTCATTATCTTAATCCCCCCATTGTCTTGGTATTTCCTCTCCTCGCCCAGGGGGTGAGGGTAGCTCCTCCGGTCTCCACCGCAGTGTCTGGGACCGTCTTTGTTCTTCACTTGAAGGTTGAGAGCCTTTGTCCTTTCAGAGGTGTGAAGTTACTTTACATTTGTAATTACCAAACATTTCCACATGCTTCAACATATGTAGGTTATGGAATATATGATTAATATAGCCCACAGACCCCCCCCACCCCAAACGACTAAGAAAGGACAATAGAAAGGTTAACAGTCTAAAATAATTACTATGACATACTAAGTGTTACATCTCTTGCCACAGAAGAAACTTTCCAGCAGCCATGCCCCTAAGAGAGTTCAGTGGTAATCATAACAGCATAGTAAAGTCATAAGTCAGTCCTAAACTGTTGCAGCACAATTAGTGAACAATTGTGGAGTAGTTTGCATCAGTCCCTGTGCTGTCTGGGTTTTAATCTTCTCCCAAAACTGCTGTGGGTCCGTTTAGGCGTCCTGCTGGGACCTTCTTGTGAGGAATCTGCAGCGTGGGAAGGAGAGTGGTTAATTGTTCCCTGCAGGGGGGCTGAGTCTTTTCTCTTGGGGGGTCTACCCCTCCGAGGTGCTCTCGCCAACTGTGCAGGCTCGTCTTTCAACAAGAAGGCAGGTTTAAGTCTGTCAATGCTGACTGTGTGCTTGATTTTGGGGATAGAAAAGAAAAAGTGTTTATCACCATGTTCCAGCACTCTGAATGGCCCATCGTATGCTGGGCGGAAAGTTGGTTTTAAAGCTTCATGCCTAACAAAAACGAACTCAGCGTTTTTTAAAGCTTGAGGGACAAAAACCCGTGGGAAGGAGTGATGAGCTGGACCGGGGAGAGAGTCCGGTCCATTGCTGCCTAAAAACCTTGGGACTGGAAGATGCCCTGGCTCTGGATTCTCTGGTAAAAATTCACCTGGGAGCCTGAGCGGTTGTGCAAAAACTAATTCTGCCGGAGAGGCGTCTAGATCCTCTTTAGGCGCAGCACGCAACCCCAATAAAACCCAGGGAAGTTTATTTACCCAATTTGTATCCGTTAGTGAGGCTCTGAGGGCAGCCTTTAAAGACCTGTGAAAACGCTCGCATAACCCATTAGCCTGAGGGTGATAAGCGGTGGTGCGGTGAATTGTTGCCCCTAAGCTGCTGGCCATGGCTGACCAAAGCTCTGAGACAAATTGAGGCCCCCTATCGGACGTGATGTTCGATGGGATGCCGAAACGTGCTACCCAGTTTGTCAAAAAGATGCGAGCGACTTCCTCCGCTGTGGTTGCCGCTAGAGGGACTGCCTCTGGCCAGCGTGTGGTGCGGTCTATCATTAACAGGTGTGTGAAACCTTGGGAGGAAGGCAGTGGCCCCACGAGGTCGACATGAACGTGGTCAAACCTTCTAGCAGGGATTGGAAAAGGCTCCAGAGGGGCTTTTGTGTGTCTGTGCATTTTGGCGCGCTGACAAGAAATGCAAGTTTTTGCCCATTCTTTTACGTTTTTGCGCAGGCCTGGCCACACAAACTTTTCGGCGACCATTTTAACCGAGGCGCGCACACCTGGGTGCGCGAGGGAGTGAATTGCGTCGAAAATGCGGCGGCGCCATGTAGCTGGTACTAACGGGCAAGGTCGGCCGGTTGAAATATCGCATATTAGGGGGGGCACGCCGTCGCGTAAACCCTTTTTCTCCAGCCTTAACCCTGTTGGTCCAGACAGGAGCGCGCGCACGTCCGCGTCACTGCTTTGTTCCTCTGCCATGGCTGCATAATCTATCCCTGCATGGATAGGTGCTGCATATGTGTCTGCGTTAGTGAAGAGTTCTGCTGCTGAGGCAGTATAATCTGTCTCCTCGCGCTCTGGTGGTGTCACAGCGCGAGAGAGGCAGTCTGCTACCACGTTAAGTTTGCCTGCCACGTGTCGAATGTCTGTGGTGAACTCTGAAATTGCAGCCAGCTGTCTTTGTTGCCTGCCTGACCATGGTTCTGAAATTTTAGCCATAGCAAAGGTGAGCGGTTTATGATCTACAAAAGCCGTGAAACTCCGCCCTTCTAACCAGAACTGGAAGTGGCGGATGGATAAATGAAGCGCTAGCAGCTCCCTGTCAAAAGTGCTGTATTTACACTCAGTTTGGTTTAGCGATTTGCTAAAGAATGCTAAAGGTTGCCAGATCCCGCTGACATGTTGTTCTACAACTGCCCCTATAGCCAGGTCCGAAGCGTCTGTGGTTAGCGCGATGCGGTCCGAGGGATCTGGGTGAACTAACAATGTGGCGTTAGCTAGAGCGCTCTTTACTTCCGCGAAGGCGTGTTCGCGCTCCGGGGTCCATTCGACCGCATTGGAAGCTTTCTTTTTTTTGAGCGCGTCATATAGGGGCTGCATGAGCTGAGCTGCGTGGGGGAGGAAACGATTGTAAAAATTAACCATTCCTAAAAATTCTTGTAGCGATTTGATCGTCTGTGGCCATGGGAAACTTTTTATCGCGTGAACTTTGTCTGGAAGTGGAACTGCCCCCTTCGGAGAGACTTTGTGTCCTAAAAAATCAATTTGTGACACGCCGAATTTGCATTTGGCTGGATTGATTATTAGCCCGTGCTCTTCCAGCCTCTGAAAAACCGTAGTGAGGTGCTGCTCGTGTTCTTCCTCAGACGAGCTGGCTACCAGCATGTCGTCGAGGTAGACGAAGACAAAAGGAAGGTCGCGTAAGACCGCGTCCATCATTCGTTGAAAAGTTTGAGCAGCGCCTTTGAGGCCGAAAAGCATTCGCAGAAATTCAAAAAGGCCGAAAGGGGTTATTACAGCTGTTTTAGGAATGTCTTCCGCTCGGTCTGGGACTTGATGATAACCGCGGACTAAGTCTATTTTTGAAAAAATGCGCGCACCCGCCAGATGTAGTGAAAAATCTTGAATGTGAGGAATTGGGTAGCGGTCATGCGCTGTAGCATTGTTTAATCTGCGATAATCTCCACACGGTCTCCAAGAACTGTCGGATTTCGGAACCATGTGAAGTGGCAAGGCCCAAGGGCTCTTCGAGCGTCTAACAATGCCCAATTTTTCGAGGGTCGTAAACTCGTCCCATGCTATGTTGAGCTTGGCCGCGTCTAAGCGGTGAGCTTTGGCAAATACGGGTGGGCCCGTTGTGGGAATAAAGTGTTCAACCCCGTGTTTAGCCACAGTGGCTGAGAATTTGGGAATTGTGAGTGCTGGAAATTGGGTGAGGAGTTGCTCAAACTTACCTCCTGCCATGGTGACGTTAGCCTGCACAGGTGGTGGAGAAACTCGAGCTGAGCATGGAATAGAAGCAAAGGACAGTGCATTAACCAAGCGCCTATTTGCTAGATCCACTAATAACCCATGTGCACACAAAAAATCTGCGCCTAACAAGTTAAACCTCACTGCCGCTACAACAAATGTTCATCTGTAGTTGCGGCCGTGGATGTGGAGGTGCAGGCTCTTTTCGCCGAAAGTGTCGATGTTAGAGCCGTTGGCTGCCACCGCTCCGTTGCCCCGGGTGCCCATGGCTCGATCTGCGTGGGAGGGCGTGACGAAACTCAGCTGAGCTCCTGTGTCGATGAGGAACTGCTTGCCGGTGTGTACATCCGTCACATATAACAGCTTATTCTTCTCGCCGAGAACCGCTGCCGTTAACGGCTCTCGGCTTTGGTGTTTAAATTTGCAGGGGGGAACGCATTTGTGGGCCTTCTCGGCGAAGCGGTGGTGATAATAACAGACGTTGTTCCGTCTGTTACGTTTTGGCCGTGTCGCTGTCACCGCGGGCTGGATCTGCTCAGTGGGTTGTGGCTCTTCGTGGTTCCGGGCATCAGCGCTGAGGTCTGCGGATGCTGCTGTGGGTGTCTGCTCCTTGCAGGCGTTGACGAGCCGTTGAGCTTCGTTGGCGAACACGTGGAAGTCTTGCTGGGTGCTGCATCTCATGTTGGTGAGCGTCCCTCTCATGTGTGGCGGCAGCGTGCTGAGGAATATGAATTGGAGGAGGAAGTTGTCACTGTCTTCTTCTTTAAGCTGCAGCAAATCCTCCATGAGGGCTTTAGGTTTGCACCCTCTGTGGCCGTAGACCGCCAGGATCTTCTCGGCTCTCTCTTCAGCTGAGGGGACGTAATTTGCCACGATGGTTGCTTTCAGCATTTCATATTTGTCTTGGGCCGGCGGCCGCCGGATCATGCTCCGCACACACCTCGAAGTGGCGGCGTCGAGTTTGGAGACGATGTGATAGAATTTGGTATCGTCAGCCGTGATGCCCGCCAGTGTAAACTGGGCTTCAGCTTGCTGAAACCACGAGGCGGGGTCTTCTTGCCAGAAGTCTGGCAGATTGACAGCGACGGCATTCCTGTATACCATCACTGCTGTGTCCGCAGGGTGAGAATGCCTTGCTTCGGCTCTCACAGCGGTGCTGGTGCTCGGTTGAGCCCTCTCAATCCCTTCTGCCGGGGGGGGAAAGACGTCCATCTGTTCCCCTGTCTGCGTGGGCGCTGGCGTCTGCCTGGGTCGCCACGGATGAGTCGATTGCGGGGGAACACCTCAGGTCCATACTCGCGTCAGGGGTCACCAGTGTAGAAGAGCTTGAAATGATGAGGCGATTTGATATATAAACCAAAGTTTATTTATCAGCTCTCCTAACAAGTCTCATTCTAGTGCAGAGGTAGCAGAAGGAAAAGAGACCAAATATCTCCGGCTCACTGACTTTATACTTGCACATAACAAAAGACATGCATAACAAAGGCTGACATCCCTCATTATCTTAATCCCCCCATTGTCTTGGTATTTCCTCTCCTCGCCCAGGGGGTGAGGGTAGCTCCTCCGGTCTCCACCGCAGTGTCTGGGACCGTCTTTGTTCTTCACTTGGCGGTTGAGAGCCTTTGTCCTTTCAGAGGTGTGAAGTTACTTTACATATGTAATTACCAAACATTTCCACATGCTTCAACAGATGTAGGTTATGGAATATATGATTAATATAGCCCACACACTCTATTTTATTTTAACTCTCCCGACCTAAACCCCATAAAGAATCGATGGAGTATTGTCAAGAGGGAGATGATAGACACCAGACCCAACAATGCAGACGAGCTGAAGGTCACTATCAAAGCAACCTGGACCTTCATGACACCTCAGCAGTGCCACAGGCTGATCACCTCCATGCCACGCCACATTGATACAATAATTAATCTAAAAGGAGCCCCAACCAAGTATTGAGTGTGTACACTGACATACTTTTCAGTTGGCCAACATTTCTATTTAAAAATTATTTTTTAAAATTAATTTTATGTAATATTCTAATTTTTTGAGAAACTGAATTTGGGGTTTTCATGGGCTGTAAGCCATAATCATCAAAATTAAAATAAATAAACACTTGAAATACATCCCTCTCTGTGTAATGAATCTATATAATATATGGGTTTCACTTTCTGGAATGAGTGACAAAAAATATTGAACTTTTTCATGATATTCTAATTTTTTGAGATGTACCTGTATGGGTTGGTGTCCTTGCATCATATATAAATATATATATACACTACCGTTCAAAAGTTTGGGGTCACCCAGACAATTATTTTGTGTTTTCCATGAAAACTCACACTTATTTACCACCATGAGTTGTAAAATGAATAGAAAATATAGTCAAGACATTGACAAGGTTAGAAATAATGATTTGTATTTGAAATAATAATTTTTTCCTTCAAACTTTGCTTTCATCAAAGAATCCTCCATTTGCAGCAATTACAGCATTGCAGACCTAACATGATTGCACAAGTGTTTTCTAATCATCCATTAGCCTTCTGATGCAATGAGCAAACATATTGTACCATTAGAACACTGGAGTGATAGTTGCTGGAAATCGGCCTCTATACACCTATGTAGATATTGCACCAAAAACCAGACATTTGCAGCTAGAATAGTCATTTACCACATTAGCAATGTATAGAGTGTATGTCTGATTAGTTTAAAGTTATCTTCATTGAAAAAAAGTGTTTTTCTTTCAAAAATAAGGAAATTTCTAAGTGACCCCAAACTTTTGAACAATAGTGTATATATATATATATATATATATATATATATATATATATATATATATATATATATATATATATAGTATATATAACATACAGCTGTTACATATATGCTGGAAAACACAATCGCAGTTTAGAACCAAGTCTGATCAAGTTCAGGTCAAAATTTTGTAACAATTCCACAAAATATGAATGTATTACAGTTTGGTTTTTTTTTTTCAAGTTGCAACCAGCCGTTTTTGAACTGTTCCAACCTGTGCAGTTTTGGCACAGGCTGGCACATACCTTTGAAAAACGTTTAAAAATTTTTAATGCTTCAACATAGAAGTATTATCTTGGGCTCTAATCAAAGGTGACACTCCGAGCTATCCTGTCCCATATCCAGATACACTGTCAGTAGTGATGACACAGAGTAACTAAAATATAAACATGACACACAAGGTTGATAGAAGTGACTTATCTTAGAAGCAATTGAGTATGAAGCATGGGAGACAAATCGGCTTTATAGGGGGCGTATGTGATGAACCCACCCCTATCAAATGTCATTAACCCTTTTATTGTTTGGCTGCAGGGTTTCCTCTGGTAACATTTCAGGGTGGCGACCCGCCATGCCAGAAAAATTTCTGCCATACTAATGAAGAGATATAAATTTAAGAAATATATATTCTTATATATTCTATATATTTTTTCTTTATTTTGTATATAAATGACATATGCCAAGTATCAAAAATTCTGAAATTTATTTTGTTAGCAGATGACACAAATATCCTTTGCACTGGTGAGAATTTGCAGCAGGTTTTAGAGGTGGTCACAACTGAAAGGAAAAAGTTAACGCAGTGGTTCAACAAAAATAAATTATCTCTAAATCTAAAAAACCCCAAAGATTATGTTGTTTGGAAATTATAAAATAAATCATGAAATAATGGTAACGATAGATGATACCAGAATAGAAACAGTACAGGAAAATAAGTTTCTGGGGGTGACGCTAGACAATAAAATCTGCTGGAAACCTCACATCAGTCACATCCGGGCCAAGTTAGCAAAATGTAGAGGCATACTGGGGAAGACAAGACACATCTTGGACTATAAATCATTGGTCTTACTGTACAATTCACTGCTTTTACCTTATCTTAACTACTGTGTAGAAGTCTGGGGAAACACCTACAAGACCAACCTACAGTCAATATGCACATTACAAAAAAGAGCTATAAGGATAATAAACAATGTAGGATATAGAGACCATACCAATTCGTTGTTTTTAAAGTCACATGTCATAAAGTTCATTGATTTAGTTAAATTTAAGACAGCACAAGTCATGTACAGGGCAATTAATAATCAACTCCCAACTAATATACAAAAAATATTTAAAAAAAAGAGACAATGATCATAATTTGAGAGGAGACTTAAACTTTACAAAACCCAAGATACGAACAACTAAGAAAAGTATGTGCATATCTGTCTGTGGGGTGGATTTGTGGAACAGTCTGGAGCAAGAACTGAGACTATGTACAAACAGAAATCAATTCAAAAAGAGGTATAAACATTATTTGCTGAAAGGATACATGTTAGAAGGGTAGTATTTATATGTACGATTCACTATGCTCACTCTGGGACATTATGGGACACTATGGAATGGTGGGTGGGACAGCACTGTGTATATCTGTGTTATTTGAGGCTGGTTTTGATGTATGGACATCAATGTATGTTAGGATGGATGGGTGTTAATGTTGATATGTAAAAAATACAGTAAATTGTTTACTTGGGGTCTTAAAGGTGGTAATTTGTATATAATTCACATGGGTGTATTTATGTAAAAGAGGAGATGGAATTAATAAGTGTTCACTTCTTCCTTCTCCCTTTCGAACACTGTATACTGTTACTTTATTGCATTTGACATTTGTTTTGTTTTTGTTATACTTTTTTGTTCGAAATAAAGTATCTATCTATCTATCTATCTATCTATCTATCTATCTTATCTATCTATCTATCTATCTATATGAAGCAATGACTTTCCACAAGTGCGCACACGAACAACGTGCATGACCATCATCTGCGCAGAGTTTAGAAGCACCCCGTTCATGCGAGCTTTCCAGTCAGTGAGTGTCTCGCTAGCGTAACTGTCCAAGAGAAACATGAGATTATTAAAGAACTTTAAATGCTGAAAAAAGTCAGAAGAGGTATGCAAGCACTGGAGTTTATCATGGTTTTAACCCAATGGAAATGGGAGCAATAATGGAAGAGTCGCTTAGCTAAAAGATGTGGTTAGAATTCATATGCAACCGGCTTCACATGAAGGGAAAGGCAAGGGGGACTGATGAATTGCTGAGAATATATTTCACCAGCCACTACAATATTAAAGTTATGTTCCCTATTATGTACCTGGCAAGTTAAGATGACCGAAATTCACAAAGACAGTGACTTTAATCTATCAGCAGCCTTCAGACAAGCTAAACGTGCCAACATTTGGATTTCAAAATGAGTGATTTTCCTGCTGTCTTTGTGGTGAGGAGATTTCTAAAACAAACTGTAAATATAAAGAAATATTATAACAGAAATAACAGCATCCTTGTCATTTAAGTTAATGAATATTCATTCGTCGGCCTCCGTCGGTCTATGATGACCATGGAAGAGAATCCTAAACGTCTACTCTGCTGGAACAGCACCACCTGTGGCTGAACAGGCCGATGCGCGAATGGCAGTCCCTGTCACACAGGTCGCACTTGTGGGTGGTCTCCATGCTGCTGGGTCTGTGGCAGTTCTTCCTGCGGGTCCTTTTTTCATCTGCTGCAGCAGTCAGTCTCTCTTCACCCGCCTTGAGCTGTCTGGTCAGGGTGCCTCTCCATTTGGAGCGGTCCGTTGCAAGGTCCTCCCAGCGCTCTGTGTTGATCTCCAGGGCCTTCATGTCTCTCTTGCAGACGTCTCTAAAGCGCAGCTGCGGGCGGCCAACGTCTCTCCTGCCAGTTGCCAGTTCTCCGTAGAGGACGTCTTTTGGGATTCTGCCATCCTCCATACGGTGAACGTGGCCTAGCCAGCAGAGCCTGCGCTGCCTGAGTAGAGTGAACATGGAGGGAAGGCTGGCGCGGGACAGAACTTCTGTGTTGGGCACTTTGTCCTGCCAGGATATGTCCAGGATGTGGCGAATGCAGCGCAAGTGGAAGGAGTTCAGTCTCTTTTCCTGCCGGGCGTATGTTGTCCACGTCTCACTCCCATAGAGCAGTGTGCTGATGACACAGGCGTTGTACACTGCCATCTTCATCTTGACAGAGACTTTGGGATTCTCCCACACTCGTGTGGTGAGGCGAGCGAGTGTGAAGGCTGATTTTCCAATCCTCTTGTTGATCTCTGTATCAAGGGAGAGGCTGTTGCTGATCGTGGACCGCAGGTACGTGAACTGATTCACGACCTCCAGCTCGTAGTCGTCGATGGTGATGGTTGGTGGTGCTTCCGTGCCTTGCGCCAAGACGTTAGTCTTCTTCAGGCTGATGGTAAGCCCGAAGTCCTTGCATGCCTGGGAGAAGCGGTCCATCAGGGTCTGAAGCTCCTGCTGTGCGTGGGTTGCGACTGCAGTGTCGTCTGCGAACAGCATGTCTCTGATTAGAGTCTCACGTACTTTGGTTCTGGCTTTCAGGCGGGCGAGATTGAAAAGCCTACCGTCAGATCTTGTGTGCAGGTAGATTCCCTCTGTTGCTGTGCTGAAGGCATGCCTCAGGAGCATAGCAAAGAAAATCCCAAAGAGGGTTGGCGCAAGTACACAGCCCTGTTTCACTCCGCTGCGTATGTTGAATGGCTCTGAGACGTTGCCATCATGCTGCACTATCCCCTGCACGTTGGTGTGAAACGATTCGATGAGGCTTTGCAACTTTGGTGGGCATCCTATCTTTGGCAGGATCTTGAAAAGGCCCTCTCTGCTGACCAAATAAAATGCTTTGGTGAGGTCGATGAAGGCGACATACAGGGGCATGTTCTGTTCTCTGCATTTCTCCTGGAGTTGGCGGATGGAGAAAATCATGTCTACCGTCGATCGCACAGCGCGGAAGCCACACTGAGACTCGGGGTAGACACGTTCGGCAAGCTTCTGTAGACAAACGAGAACAACTCATGCGAAGACTTTGCCAACAACGCTGAGGAGGGAGATGCCCCTGTAGTTGTTGCAGTCGCTTCTCTCCCCTTTGTTTTTGTAGAGGCTGATGATCTTGGCGTCCCTCATGTCCTGTGGTACGGCACCTTCCTTCCAACACTGGCAGAGGACGTCATGCAATGGCAGCAGTAGGGCGGTCTTGCAGTGCTTGATCAGGTCAGGGGGTATGCCGTCGTTGCCGGGTGCCTTGCCAGCGGCCAAGCTATCAATGGCCTTGCTGAGTTCGTCGATGGTTGGCTCGGCGTCAAGTTCGTCCATGGATGGCAGGCAGTCGATGGCATCAAGGGCTGACGGTGTCACGGTGTTCTCTCTGGAGTAGAGGTCGGAGTAGTGTTCCACCTATCTCTCCATCTGCTTGTTCTTTTCTGTGATCATCACCCCAGTGGAGGATTTGAGGGGGGCCGTCTTGCTTTGAGCCGGACCAAGTGCTTTCTTGATGCCATCGTACATACCATGGATGTTCCCAGTTATGGCAGGGGTTTGAATGTCTTGGCTGAGCTGAGTCCAGTACTCGTTGGCACAGCACCGAGCAGTCTGCTGAACTTGCTTCTCGCAGCCCTGAGAATCTGGAGATTCTTCTCGTTTGGGTACTCAGCAAGTGCTGAGCGCTTGGCTTCAATGACGGGGGTCATCTCGGTCAACTTGGCATCAAACCAGTCCTGTGACTTCGAGGTCTTCCTCCCAAAGGTAGCCAAGGCTGTGCGGTGGATGGTGTTTCGCAGTTCTTCCCACTTCTGTTTTGCAGATTCTCCTTCTTGTGGTACACCAAGTTCCTTCTCAAAGGTGGAGGCAAACTGCTCAACAAGTTCTGGTTGAGCCATCTTGCTGGTGTCAATCCATGCCTTTCCAGGCTGTCTAGCACGATGGAATTTCTTCAGCTGCAGCTTGACCTTGCAACACACCAATGAATGGTCTGTGTCACAATCTGCACTCTGGAATGAACGGGTGATTAGCACGTTCTTCAGTGAGGTGCGCCTGGTCAGGATCAAGTCCAGCTGGTGCCAGTGTTTTGAGCGTGGATGTTGCCAGGAAACCTTGTGTTGGGGCTTGGTCTTGAAGAATGAGTTTGTGATGCACAGATCGTGATATGTGCAGAACTCGAGCAGCCGCTGTCCGTTGTCGTTCATTCTGCCCACGCCAAAAGGTCCAAGACAGGAGGGCCAGGAGTCATGGTCATTACCCACTCTGGCATTGAAGTCTCCAAGGAGAATGAGTTGTTCAGAGTTGGGGATGGTCCTGACGGTTGTTGCGAGATTCTCATAGAACTCGTCTTTTGCCTCTGGTGTGGCTGTCAGTGTTGGTGCATACACACTGACAAGGGTGACTGGGCCTTGAGTGGTGTTCAGGCGGAGGGTGAGGAGTCGTGCAGAGCCAGTGCTGCCCAGTTCCACCATCTTCAGCAAGGTGTTCATCACTGCGAAGCCCACTCCGTGTTCCCTGTGTTCGTCGCTGCCCTTTCCCTGCCAGTAGAACGTGTAGTCTTTCTCTCTCAGTGTGCCTGCGTTAGCCAACCGTGTTTCCTGGAGAGTGACGATATCCACTACCAGTCTCTTCAGCTCATTATTGATGATGGCAGTCTTCCTGGTGTCGTTGATGTCCTTGAGGTTAGCAGCGAGTCCTGTCATCATAGTGCGGACGTTCCAAGTTCCCAGTTTTAGAGTTGGTCTCTTTTGTTTTATTTCTTGCCTGGTGTGAAGGTCCTCAGCCTGCTGTTCGGACTTCTCCTCATCCCCATGCACCCAATGAGGAAAGCAAGCTGTGGCGGGACAACACCTTATTGGCTGGGGGCTGCCCAGCTTGAGGCGGGCGGTAGCTGTCCAGTGAGATCTGATGATCCCTCCCACCGTCGGGAACAACCCCTGGCGCGCGCTCTACGCCAATTTGAGCGGTGGCTATAACCGGGTAGACTGTCCATTCCCCGTGTTTTTTTTCTACGCCAAAGGCGAAGCTGGAGTGTCCTCTCCAGTGATTCCGTGTTCTACCTTCCAGCATTGCGTTTGGGTAGGATTTCAAGCTGGGCAGGGAAGTTATGGGGACAAGATGTTGCCAGCCCATGCACAGCATGTCCCCCTCCTCCACGTCACTGATGAATCCAAAGAAACAGCAGGGCTGCTACAGTTTGGCCTCCAGCGCCGTTGCAGGAGCTGCCAAGACGATGTTGAGCACAACAGTAGAACTGCCTTAGGGGCTCCGACTCCGGATTTTTCCTCAGGGTTGACTCCCGAAGCCTTTCCCGTGACCGGGTATGCCGCAAGGCAGCGGAGGTTTGAAATCAGGGTTTACCTTCCCCTAGATGGGCTACCTTCCCAGGTTGACGAGCCACCATCTACCCAAAGCATCAGGTTCCAGTTTGTTCATGTCAATAATGAGTTTTC
>CM035838.1:241664290-241815313 GCA_020510985.1 Pholidichthys leucotaenia | reverse complement strand
CTACAGGAGAGAGGTGGCCCAGCTGGCGTCCTGGTGCAACAACAACAATCCTGCAGCTGAACGCTCTGAAGACAGTGGAGATGATTGTGGACTTCAGGAAAAGTCACAACCCCTCTGCCCCCCCTCACCCTCACAGGCTCTCCCATCACCCACGGCTGATTCCTTCCGCTTCCTAGGCACCACCATCACCCGGACCTCAAGTGGGAGCCGACCATCAGCTCCCTCATCAAAAAGGCCCAGCAGAGGATGTTCTTCCTGCGGCAGCTGAGGAAGCTCAAGCTACCCACCAAGATGTTAGTGCAGTTCTACACAGCCATCATCGAGTCCATCCTCACCACCTCCATAACCGTGTGGTACGCAGGAGCCACTGCCAGGGACAGACTAAGGCTGCAGCGCGTCGTGCGCACTGCTGAGAAGGTGATCGGCTGCAAGCTCCCATCTCTCCAGGATCTGTACATCTCCAGAACCCGGAGGCGTGCTGGCCGGATCATAGCCGATCCCTCACACCCCGGTCACGTACTGTTTGCCCCCCTCCCCTCAGGTAGAAGACTTCGGTCCATCCAGACTAAAACCTCCCGTCACATGAACAGCTTCTTCCCCTCTGCCATCAGACTGCTGAACACTAAGTGACTTATTGACTCTCGTGCACTATGTACAGCAGCTCAACCAGACTCATGTCAATCATCACTGTTTTCTTCCTGCATTACCGACTGCACTATATGGTTCTCCACAGTATCTGCTGCTCGCTAATATATTTTAACTGCTGACCAGTATTACTCACTCTTATTCTACACTTTATTGCATGTATAGTTTATTTCTTTTATTTTATCATGTTTAATGTTGCAGCATTGCACCGAGACAAATTCCTAGTTTTTGTACTACATGAACAATGGCAATAAACCTGATTCTGATTCTGATTCTGATTCCCCAGTGGTAATCGCACCAAAATCTGATTTCAGACCCAAATGCTTGCATTACCCACTCAGACCAGAGGCACGTGACAGCATCACTTCAGGGTTTGAATCTCTTCTGGGTTTACATTCCATTTCAATGGGGAACTCTACACTTTCACCAGGTTAGCTCAAGGATATTATTATGAAAACCCTACTATCTATAATGCTGCTTTAAAAGACTCAGTAAGCTCATTAACACTCAGACGGTTCTGTTCTGACTCAGTATGTTGATGACCTCTTGCTGTGTGCACTTAATGAAGCACAGTGTCAAACAGACTCCATCAAACTTCTCTGAAATTTGGCTGATGAAGGCCACAAAGCCTCCAAGCCCAAACTACAGTTTTGTAAACCTGCGGTAACCTCTTTGGGTCATCAAATATCGGCTCAGTGCAAATCTCTCTCCCAAACGTGAGGATGCTATTTGTCACAAGGCCAGGCCTAAAACTAAAAGGAGCTCCTTTCTTTTCTTGGCACGGCTTCCGATTGCCACTGCTTTTATCCCTGATTTTTCTTGCATTGAGAGACCAATGCGTGACATCATTCCATCAAAGGGTCCCTCACACTTCTCTCTTGAGTGGACACCCGCTGCCAATGATTCTTTTGAAAACATGAAAAAAGTTCTTTTGGCTCCTCCAACGCTTTCACTTCCTGATCCCTTTGTTCAGTATGTTGATGAGAAATCCGGATGCATGACCTCCGTTCTCCTGCAGCCCCATGGTGACAGACTTCGGCCAGTTGCATATTACTCCTGCAAATTGGACACTGTAACAGCAGGATTTCCTGTCTGTCTCCGGGCCGTGGTTGCGGCAGAACGTGCTGTAGAGGCATCCCATGACATTGTTCTGTATTCTCCACTCACTCTGTATGTTCCTCATGCTGTTGCACTGCTTCTGAATGAGCAGAACTCATCACATCTCTCCCACGTAAGGTGGCTTAGATATCATTTTACCCTCCTTGAATCACCAAACCTTACTGTCAAAAGCTGTGCACAGTCAATTAACCCAGCCGCCAATCTCTCCCCTCCTTCTTGTGACAATGACACAGACTGTGACCATGACTGTTTGTCCTTGCTTGACTTTGTCACCTCTCCTAGACCCGACCTGTCTGACGCTCCACTTCCCATCCCAGACCTTGTCCTGTACGTTGACTGCTCTGCCTCTGTTGACCTCTCTGTAGGCCACAACAAAGTGGGTTGGGCAGTATGTGATGACCACTATATGTTGCTCTCTGGCTCCTTGCCATCTCATCTTTCTGTACAGGCTGCAGAACCAGTTGCCTTGGCAGAGGCATGCACTTATGCCACGGGGCAATCGGTCACTATTTACACTGACTCTCGTTACGCTTTTGAAGTGGTGCATGACTTTGGTGCCCTTTGGCGTGAGCATAACTTCCTTACCTCTGCAAGCTCACCGGTAACAATTCTATACATGTGTCACACCTGTTGAAAGCTATTCTCCTTCCTTTATCTGTGGCGGTGTGCAAATGCACAGCCCATGCTTCATCTTCTGACCCTGCATCTAAGGATGACACAGGTGCTGATGCTGCGGCTAAAGCTGTAGCACTGTCTCTTGCTGCAGCCCATGTCATGACCCCTTCTTCCCCTTCGTGTGTCTGCCCTCCTACTAACTAACCCCCCCATAGAAAGAAATAACATGTCACCCTTTGAGATTTTGTTTGCTTACCCCCCATTTTTTAGGTTTCTCTGCGGAAAGGAAGACATCGCTTCCTCTAACCACTTCACATTTTGAAAATGCCATGTTATCCTATTGCTCTGCATTGTTCTGCCAATTTCAAAACATTTCACAGCAGGTAAAGGCTGCCCTGCCCAGGCCAGCAGAGGGAGTCCTCCACAACATAAGACCAGGTGACTGGGTGGCGGTTAAGAGTTTCAAGCAGAAGAATTGGCACAGCAAATGGTGGCTGGGCCCATACCAGGTCCTTCTGACGACGTACACTGCTGTGAAGATTGCTGAAAGGGCAACATGGATCCATGCAATGCATTGCAGAAAGGTCCCAGGAGTCAAGCAAGGAGAACCCAGACCAGACTAGGAATAGAAGCAGAGGGTGGTTAGCCACAGCCACCACCCCACATTGTAGACTAGGCCGAGAAGAAGCAGAGCCGTGTCAAGCCAGAAGAACTCAGACCAGACCAGGAGTAAGAAGCAGATGGTGATTAGCCACAATCACCAACCCACGTTGTAGACGAGGACGAGAAGAAGCAGACATTGCACTATTGCATTTGACAGCAATCACAAACAACCTGAGTGCACGCCAAACGTTGCTCAGTAGAAACATACAGTATACATCTCATTTACACAGATACTGATATGATGAATGAGGGACAGACTGCTCATTTATTGCAGTGTGAGGCTGCTGAAGAGGATCACAGTCACAGACGCCGAAAATATCGTCAAGCTTGGACCATGACAGACATGATATATGTGGGTGGCCCTGTTGTTTTCCTGCTTGGGCTGACCATATACTCATCGGTTTACCACTCTGCCCCATCAACCAATTTGCTCCAAACAAGACGCGAAGTGCATGATTCCAATAATTACTCTATTGACACATATGATAACGACTGCAGTGACTGTGTCAATAAAGGCTAATTAGTGTATAAAATAGATAACCCTCCAAATACCTGCCACATTATATCTCACCTTTGCTTGCCCTTCATTGAGTGCATATCCAGATGCAGCCTCTTATGACTTTTCACACATGCCACTATTCTACATCACTGTCCATGATGTGATAGTTTGAACCTAATAGGGTGTACTCTCACTGATGTTTGCTTCGTCTTGTACATTATGTGTGATCATATATGATCAAGAGAAGGGAAATGTGGTAGAAATTTATTATTCACATGTTCATCATGGTGGAAATTTACTGCTATATACCAATCTGTTGTGTAATTTAGGTGATGTGCAGTTATGTTTAAATATCTTTCTTCTTCTGAATAACTGCTGCTAATACATGCCCTGAGTGTAACTATGGTCAGTGGAATAGTTACTGTCAGAATGTTCAAGTACTTGCTAGGTTTGAAGGCTACTACGAGAATGTTCTCGTACTTTCTCAGTCAGTTTCTATGTATTCATATAAGGTAATGTGGGGGAGCACTCTGGGGGTGCCTATAAAAACCAGGAGCCTCCTTTGTTTGAGCAGAGCAGTGCAGAAACCTCAGGCTGGTTCTCTTTGCTTCTCTCCTGCAGGCAGTAATAAAGGGAATTCAACATGGTAGATTTGTCTGATTAATTTCTCCAGGACCTTATAAGTGGGCTAGGAAATATTTGGTTACATAGGCCTAAAATAATCAAAGAACACAATCAGGACAACATGGGAAAGGTGGAGAGTCTTATTACTGACAGCTGACACATGAGGCAGCTGACCATGACAGGTAGGGGCGGGGCTCGCACACACATATATATAGAGAGCAGACACAAGCAGGGGATCAGGAGAGACATGACTGTAACAAACAAAGACAGAACTAAACTATAATCATAATAATACTAAGCAGAACTGAAAACAGAATCATGAATCCAACAAATAAGGATAAAAGAGAAAATACAAAATAACTAAAGGCAAGGACATGGATTGAGTCTAAGCTTAAAAGAAATACATACAATGAATGAAAATGAAGACATGAGACTCAACCCACGCCCTGACAATTACTATGCAAATGATATTTGTCTCTGATTTTCCTAAATAGCCGATGCAAACGACAGTCAGTATAATTCTCAAGTCATCAACCGCAAGAGCATTTTTTCAAATTTTTTTGAACAAACCGCCCAATGATAACTATGTTATGATTACATAAACAGAAAATCACCAGCAACCAGAAGATCCGAGCATGACTGTGACCCGCGCTCGGGTCTTTTGGTTGCTGGTGATTTTCTGTTTATGTATTTGTTCTTGTTTTTTTATTTATGATGGTTAGTACTTTTATTTTGTCAGCGCCTTACTCTACAGTGGATATAAAAAGTCTCCACACTGCTGTTCAAATGCAAGGTTCTGGTGATGTAAAAAAATGAGACCAAGACAAATTATTTCAAAACTTTTTCCACCATTGATGTTATCTATAACCTGTACAACCCAACAGAAAAACAAACTGAAATCTTTTAAGAAGAAAAATCCATCCATCCATTTTCTGCCACTTTTCTGGGGGTCCGGTTCACAGAGACAGCAACTCAAGCAGAGAAGCCCAGACTTCCCTCTCCCTGGCCACCTGCTCCACCTCTTCAGAAAAGATACCAAAACATTCCCAGGATAGCTGGCAGACGTAGTCTCTCCAGCATGTCCTGGGTCTACTCCGGGGTCTCATCCCAGTGGGACATGCTCGGAACACCTCAAATGGGAGGCGTCCAGATGACATCTGACACCGGGTGTTGGCAATATGAACCAAACTCAAACGGTTGTATAGGGACCGGATAGCTCGTAACAACAAGCCCGATACCCCATACTCCTGCAGCACCCGCCTCAAGAGACCACAAAGGACGCAATCAAATTCTTTCTCCAAGTCCACAAAATACTTTTGGACTGGTTGTGCAAACTCCCACAAACCCTCAAGGATTCTTGAGAGGGTAAACACTTGGTCCGATGTGCCATGGCCAGGATGAAAACCACATTGCTCCTCCTGGATCTGAGGTTCGACCAGCAGTCGGACGCTCCTCTCCAGTACCCTGGCATAGACCTTCCAAGCGAGGCTTAAGTGTGATATCCCAAAAGTTGGAACACACTCTACGGTCCCCTGCTTGAAGAGAGGAACCACCACCCAGTTTGCCAAAGGCACTGTCCCCGACCCCCACACAATGTTGCAGGGAAAAATAAAAAATAAACAACTTACAATAACCTGTTTGCATAAGATTCAAAGATTTTATTTTTCAGTACTACTATACGTACAGGACGTACAGGAGAATTGAAATGGCGTTTCTCTCTCTCTTCAGTGGTGTACACAATATAAAAAAGAAAAGGAATAAGGCTGGGAAAAGAAAAAGAAAACAACAACAGCATTATTTGTACAGTAATGCAACCTGTAGTGCATAGGGTGACAAAAAAATAGAACCAGATCTCCCATAGTGCAAATAGAGATAAACAATTAATGATAATAAAATGATGATAAAACCCGGCATACCTATCTACAGAAAACTAGAGATGTAAAACCCATAGTTGCAGTTCAATGTGATAGTGTAGGTGCAGATAGTGACAGATAGGACTGCATGTGATCAGTATAGTAATTAAATTAAATTAAATCACCCTTATTGTCATTCAACTGTACAACCAATCATGTACAGTAGAACGAGATTGTGTTTTACCTATCTACTGTGTTAATCACACACACCCCAAGTGCAGAATCAGAGGGCCGCTGCCATGCAAGGCGCCGCCACAAATTTCCCTCCTCCATTCCATTTTTGCTGAGCACCAAGCTGGATGGCAGGAAGTTCCACTTTTATATGGTCTTCGGCATGACCCGGCCGGGATTTGAACCCCTGCCCTGTAATGACAGACTGACAGCAGCAGATATGGTATTTGTGCAAATGGTTGCAATTAAAGTGCAGAGACATACAGCAGCAAATGTATTACTGTTGGTGTCCCAGTCTTTCTGTGCCAACAGCTGAGGTAATTATTGTGTGGGTGATTGCGTTACGGTCTTGGGTGGGGTGGGGCGTGGACAGAGTTCAGGGTCTTGATGGCCTCATGAACAAAGCTGTTTAGCAGTCTTGTACCAAAGGCTCCGGTACCTTTTCCCTTAGGGCAGGGGGCTGAAGAGGGAGTGTGAGCGGTGGGAGGTGTCACCTGCAATGTTGATGGATCTGTGGGTGAGGCAAGTGAGGTAGATGTCTGAGAGGGGAGGCAGAGGGGCACCGATGATCTTGCTGGCTGCTTTCACTGTGCATTGTAGTGTCTTCTGGCAGGAGGCGGTAAAGCTTTCATACCCCACAATGATGAAGCTGGTGAGGATGCTCTCAGTAGTGCCCCGGTTGAAAGAAAACATGATGGGGGGGGGCGGGATCGTGTTCTCCTCAGTTTGTGGAGGAAATGGAGGCGAGTTTGAGCCTTCTTGGTCAGTAATGTGGTGTTGTTGGGCCAGGAGAGGTCCTCAGATGTGCACCTCCAGGAACTTGGTGCTGCTCACCCTCTCCACAGCTGCACCATCGATGATCAGAGGGGGTGCTGTGTGTGACTGCTCCTGAAGTTCACCACAATCTCCTTGGTTTTTCCCACTTTCGGGAAGAGGTTATTGTCTTTACACCACTGAAACAATTGGCTCACCTCATTTCTGTAGTTGGCCTCCTCTTTGTTGATAATGAGGCCTTTCACCTTCGTGTCATCCGCAAACTTGATGATGTAGTTGGTGTTGTAGGCTTGTTCGCAGGCATGAGTCAGCAGGGTGAAGAGCAGTGGGCTGAGCACGCACCCTTGTGGGGCCCCTGTGCTCAGTGTGATTGTCTGGGAGGTGTTGTTGCCAACTCGCACATTCTGTGGCCTCCCTGTGAGAAAGTACAACACCCTGTTACAGAGAGAGGTTTTGAGTCCCAGCTGTCTGAGTTTTTGTATTAGGTGCTAAGGGATGATTGTGTTGAATGCTGAACTGAAGTCCAAGAACAGCATTTGCATGGAGGAGTTCTTTGAGTCCAGGTGGGTGAGGGCTGGATTGAGAACAGCAGCAATGGCATCTTCTGTGGATCTGTTTGACCTGTATGCCAACTGAGATGGGTCGTGGGAGGGAGGCAGGATGGACTTGATGTTCTGCATGACTAGCCGCTCGAAGCACTTCAATATAATGGGGTTTGGTGCTATGGGCCAGTAATCATTGTAGCTGGATGGGACAGGCTTCTTTGGGACTGGTATTATGGTGGCAGTTTTGAAAGATGTGGGGACAACAGCTTGAGTCATCGAGATGTTGAAGATGTTGGCCAAGACATTCTTGAGCTCCTCTGCACAATCCTTCACAACGCGACCTGGTGTGTTGTCTGCACCAGCTGCCTTGTGTGGGTTGATCCTGCAGAGGGTTCTCTTCATGCCAGCCAGATCCAGCCTCATGGCCTGCTTGTCTGGAGGAGGAGTGGTCTTCTGTGCTGATGTGCTTTTTTGTGCTTCAAAGAGGCCAAAGAAGTCATTTAGGTTGTTCAGCAGTGTGATGCCACTCGCACAGGTCTGAGGTGGAGGTTTGTATTTTATGAGGGTCTGTATGCCATGCCAGAGGGAACGTGCATCTCTGGTGTTGCTGAAGTGGCCGGATATTTTCTTGCTTTGCTGTTGTTTTGCCTCCTTGATGCCACAGAACAGGTTGGCCCTAGCTGTTGTTAGTCCTGCTGTGTCGCCACACCCTTAAGTAAATACTTTGTTGCATCACCTTTGCCTTTTATCACAGCACTCACTCTTTTTGTGTAGGAGTCTATCAGCATGGCACATCTTGACGTGGCAATATTTACCTATTGTGTGTGAATGGGTGGATAGCAGGATCTGTAAAGTGCTTTGGTCATCTAGAGATGAGAATAAAAGCGCTATATAAGTGAATGCCATTTACCATTTACTCTTCTTGGCAAAAATGGTCCAAATCTGTCAGATGGCGAGGGCATCTCCTGTGTACAACCCTCTTCAGATCACCCCACAGCTGTTTAATCAGATTCAAGTCTGGACTCTGGCTGTGCTATTCCAAAATGTTAATCTTCTGGTGAAGCCATTCTTTTGTTGATTTGGATGTGTTCTTTGGGTCATTGTGGTGCTGAAAGATGAAGTTCCTTTTCATCTTCAGCTTTCTGGCAGAAGCCTGAAGATTTTGTGCCAACACTGACTGGTGTTTGGAACTGTTCAAAATTCCCTCCACCTTGACTAAGGCCCCAGTTCTAGCTGAAGAAAAACAGCTCCAAAGCATGATGCTGTCATCACCATGCTTCACTGTACAGTGCATCCAGAAAGTATTCACAGCGCTTCATTTTTTCCACATTTTGTTTATGTTACAGCCTTATTCCAAAATGGATTAAATTAATTTTTTACTCAAAATTCTACACACAATACCCCATAATGTCAACATGAAAAAAGTTGTTTTTTTTTTTTTTTTTTAGATTTTTGCAAATTTAGTGTCCAAATCCAGAGGCACCAGCAGCTTCAAATTCCTGTTTTCTGCTTTGTAATGGCATTTTAGCAGCTGCTTTCTTAATCCTATGAATTTGTCTGACAGAAACCTTCCTCATTAAGCCTTTAGCTACACGAACCTGTCTGTGCTCTGAATCAGCCACAAATTTCTTCACAGTACGATGATCACGCTTAAGTTTTTGTGAAATATCTAATGTTTTCATACCTTGTCCAAGGCATTGCACTATCTAACACTTTTCGGCAGCAGAGAGATCCTTTTTCTTTCCCATATTGCTTGAAACCTGTGGCATGCTTAATAATGTGGCACATCCTTCTTCTGTAGTTTTCCCTTCACTGGGCTCACCTGGCAAACTAATTATGACAGGTGTCTGAGATTTATATCAGTGAGCCCTGAGACACAATCCCATTCATGAGTTTAATTGAAAAACAAAAAACTGAATGTTTATGACACTAAAATCCTATTTGAATAATAATTTGGAAAGCGGTGTAAACTCTTTTGGAAAGCGGTGTAAAATCAATGTGAATCCAATTGCTAGTCATATGTTTTCATGGTCAAGGAATCTGAAAATGTACACGCAATAAATGTAGGATTAATATTTATGATGTAAAACACTGTATGGGGGGAACTGTGGCGCTTGGCGGAGGTCTGCGCTCTCCGAGTGCTTTTCTAGTTTTAGTCTTTGCTTTTCCTCGGTATTATTATTAGTATGATTACCATTATCATTGTGTGTCCTTGTGTCTTTAGTCATGTTGTGTCATCCCCTGTCTGTCCTCATTGTCATCATTTTAGACTTGTGTGCATATTTTTTTACATAGTGTCCTCAGTGTTATATAGTTATTTATAGGGTTTATGTTCTGTGTTCTTATTTTTGTGGCACAGGGTGGTGGCTCCACCTTTCGGTCACACCACCACCAGTAACTATAAAAGGGCTGCGGGTAGGAGGGACGGCCTCTTGGCCATTTCCTCTGCCTGGCAGCCGTGTGTGGTGCACCTGTGACTCTTTAATAAACATGTGTTCAGTTCGACACTTGGCCTTGTCCTTCGCTCCATATCCAGACATAACATTTTGGCAACGAGGATTAAAGTGGAGAAAAGATATGGAAGTGTGTGTTTCTTCCATTTGGCCGGTTTTGGAACTCCCGGGCGGGCCACCTGTGCCCTGGCTGGGACAGTGCGCTGCCTTCCTGGCTTACATGGTGGCGCTGAACCCGGGGAGAATGGACAGGCTGAGGGTGAGCACGTTGTTGGTGCACAATTTGGGAACTGGAAGCCAGCGGATATCGAGCACGCTTGGCGGCTCAGACAGCTTCGAGGACGTGGTCAAGATGATGGTGCACAATTTTCGTGCCCTGGACGATGTCACCGTCCAGAGGAACGGGCTTCGACAGCACTGCCAGCATGTGGGTGAGCATATTCACCGGTTCGTAGCCAACTTGAAACGACTGGTTAGTATGTGCTGGTTCGGACTGTTGGAGAAGGAGTTGGTTTACGACCTGCTGAGCAAGCGTTTGTCAGGCCAACAGCTAGAGTTTCCCGTTACCACAGGAGTCGCGGACCCAAACAGCGATGGGAACGTAAAGAAGACACGGAAGATGCCAACGCTGTGACATTGAGGTCTGCCCCTGGGGAAGCCCATGCGTGTGTGTATGGGCTGTGGGTTTGCAAAGTACCGCTCCAAGGCAAGAGAGGTGGCAGGTGTGGCCACTTAAACCACTATGTGAGGGTGTGCTGCATGTTCGAGAGAGGGAGCCCGCAGAAGAAGTCGACCTCTCCCACCTCAACGGTTGTCCACTTGGTGCCTGAACACCGATGGGTACACATTCTGCACTGTAGAATTGGATGGTGTGGAGGTGCCGTTGTTGACCAACGTGGGGGGTACCCTGCTGAACTGGGCTACAGCGAGACAACTGTCTTCACATTGCAGAGTGCAGGATGACGCAGTGTGGGATGGAGAGTTTCCCAGCACTCTGGAAAGTGGGCAGGCCTTGTTGCGCTCAGGATCACCACAAGGGGGCTCCGGTGCCAGAGCCCAAGTCGCCCTGGATGAGAGTAGTGGGCAGCACAGTGGGGCAACTGCAACAATGAGCGTTGCCAAGAGGATGGTCCCTGTCATTCCCGGAGATCGGCTAAAGTGGGCCAGCAAACCTGAGGCCACATCAGCAAGGACCGCAGTGGATTTAGAAGAGGTTGGGGCAAGACTGATTGGCATTGAGAGAATGAATTCCAAGCAGAAACACTGCGAGCCGAGCAAAACCCCTCTGGGAGTAGCGGACTGGATTTGGGCTTGGGAGGAGGGGTGCCCAAGGCGGGTACGAGCCAAACAGCAGGTGGAGGAGCACCAGGGATGGCTGCACATCGTGACCAGATGGAGAGATGCTTGTTTCCAGCTGTCAGACGGCTTGTGGAGGCACCCAAACAAGCTGCGGCGTGCCCGGGAGGAGACTGTGAGTGGTGCGCCTGGACGAGTGAAACATCCGATGGTGAGGAAGAGGAGGCGCACTGGTGCTGTGGCAACTTGCTGCGGCCCGGGAGGCAGGCCGCTTCCAGGGGCGGACTGATGAAAGGACGGTCCAGGGAGGCCACAGGCTTATTGATCCTTCAGCTGTGTGTATATATTTTAATTGTTATGCATGCGTTTTGGTGTATTTTTGTGTATATAGTTTGGGATTGTTTTGTGCATTTTGTTTTAGTTTAGGAACATGGCAGTTATTTTGTTTTTAGATGGACTGTTTTCTTTAGTACAGACAGCAGAATAATCCGTCTTGCCATGTGGGGGTGGGATGGCAGTCCACCTGTCCTCCCTAGTTTTTAGTTGTTTTGTGTGACTGTGATAGGCCCCTTTTAGGAACTTAAGTTTAGCTTTCTTAGTGCGTGATTCGGGTTCTAAATTGGGGAGGGTCTCAATTGTATGTGTGTGTGTTTTGGACTTTTTTGAGGGAGAGGGAAAATGTTATATACGTAGTTATTTATATGGTTTATGTTCTGTGTTCTTATTTGTGTGGCACGGGGTGGTGGCTTCACCTTTCAGTCACGCCATCACCGGTAACTATAAAACGGCTGCAGGCAGGAGGGATGGTTTCTTGGCCATTTCCTCTCCCTGGTGGCCATGTGTGGTGCACCTTTTCCTCTTTAATAAACGTTTGTTCAGTACGACACCTGGCCTCGTCCTTTGCTCAATATCCAGACATAACACTCAGCTCCTCATGCTTCCATACCCATAGCCACTCTCCCTCATGTGTGCATTGTTCAGCCCCTGATTCTTCTCCCAGCTGTATTTCCTAATTATGAGTTCCCTATATATGTGAGTCTTCTTTCTGAGTTTGTTGAGAGGTCGTTTCTATTACCCTGCGTCGTGCTATGTTGTTGCCCTGCCATTAATCGCTGTCTACATTCCATGTTCCATGAAAGCTGTTCCTACCTTGCCCTGCTAGTTTGTGCCGTTTAGTTTTGTGTTTGCCAAACCCTCGTCTTTCCAGAGGGTAAACCATGACAGCTGTGCCAACAGGACAGGTGGACATGACAGAAATAATCGAGATTAGTCGACTAACAGTCATTAAGTCTGTGTCTGTTCGTCCCATTCATGGTTTAGTCAAACTGCTGGCTCCTTAGTGTTCCTCCTCCTTCTCAGGCCGCTAGATATTCTGATGAAATTCAATGACTAATATAGTAGGAGACATTAACAACAGTTTTTCGAGCTGGAATATAACTTTGACCACAAAACAGCCAGTTAAGACATACTTTATGATTTTGTGAAGTGCTTTTTGCTACTATTTGATTGCTAGCTTGCAGAATTTTTCATTGCATGGTGAGGAGACAGACATCTTTGAAATCTGCAGAGTCTCTGCTTTCCCATGGCACCTCTTTTGTGTGGTTTGCTTGAAGTGGTGAAATTACCTGAAGCAGTGCGGGCCCTTGATATAGGCCATATACAGTAGGCAAAATAATTATTTTATCCCCTGCTGAATTTGTAACTTTACCCCCTTACAAAGAAATAAAAAGTCCATAAATATTCGGTTAGGTTTATTTTAAGAGAGAGAGAGACAGAAGATCAACTTTAAAAAAATCCAGAAAAAACATCAAATAAGGGTTATAAATTAATTTGCATTGGATTGAGGGAAATAAGTATTTGATCCCCTACCAACCAATCAGAATTCTGACCCACACAGACCAGTTATGTATCCATGAGGCACATAAATTAGTCATTTCCCTTTAGGAAAGTACTTCTAATCTCAACTCATTATGTGTATAAAAGACTCCTAACACAGAATCAATGTCTTCAATTCAAACTTCTTCACCACCATGGGCAAGACTAATGAGCTGTCAAAGGACATCAGAGACAAGATTGTAGACCAGCACAAGACTGGAATGAGCCATAAGACCATCAGCAAGAAGCTTAGTGAGAAAGAGGCCACTGTTGGTGCAATAATTCGAAGATGGAAGAAATATAAGCTAACAGTCAATTGCCTTCGCTCAGGAGCTCCATGCAAGATCACACCTTGTGCAGTAGGGATGATGCTGAGTAAGGTGAGGAATCTGCTCAAAATTACAGAATCACCGAGAAAACCATTGGTAACAAACGTTCCCATAATGGACTGAGATCCTACAGTGCATGCAAGGTCCCTCTGCTCATCTGCTCATCATCAGCTGCATCACTGTGTGGTACGGAAGCTGCACCGCCTCCTGCTGGAAGACTCTACAATGCACAGCGAATGCAGCCAGCAAGATCGGTGCCCCTCTGCCCTCCTTCTCAGACATCTACCACACCCGCCTCACCTGCAAAGCCATCATCATCGCAGGTGACACCCCCCCACCCCTCACACTCCCTCTTAAGCCTCCTGCCCTCAGGGAGAAGGTACCGGAGCCTCTGGGCCCACTCCACAAGACTGCTAAACAGCTTTGTTTACAAGTCCATCAGGGCACTGACCTCTGCCCATTCTCCCCACCCCTGCCCCCTGCCCTTGGACGGTAACACACTCACCCACACAATAACTCTACCTCAGCCGTTTGCACAAAAAGACTCAGTACAGGGCGTTGGTGAGCAGCATCATGTGAAGAAGTGTTTTTACTGGGCTCCATAACAGGGCAAACTTTTAGCAAATATTATAATTCTTCTGATCAACCTCAGACAAACTGGGCTGAATAAATTTTGGACTAAAACTCTTAGGCACCATAATTACGACTTTGTAGAGGAGCTGGAAATAATGAGGCGATTTTGTTTAAAAGCAGCGTTTTAATGAACAGCTCTCCTAACTTGTCTCATCAGGTGCAGAGCGTGGCAGAAGGTAAAAAGAGACAGAGTTCTGCCAGCTCGCTGATTAAATACAGGCAGACATCAAAGACAGACATTACAAAGGCTGACATCCCTCGTTATCTTAATCCCCCCATTGTCCTGTTATCTCCTCTCCTCGTCTTGGGAGGTGATGGGAACTCCTCTCCTCGTCTTGGGGGGTGAGGGTGACTCCTCCGGTCTCCGCCGTCGCACCCTGGGACGTCTTTGTTCTTCACACGGCGGGTGAGATTCCTTTGTCCTTTCAGAGGTGTGAAGTTCCTTACATATGCAGTCACTAAGCATTTCACATGTCCTAACATATGTAGGTATGGAATATATGAGTAATATAGACCACAGACTTCATATTTTTCTAGCGATCTTTTCTGAAGTTGCCATGAGCAGGAACAAACTCAGCAAGGAGCAAGCCGCTAAAGCCTCGGGCTGCACCAAGGCCTCTGAGGGGGAACCCACATATCTGTCTGAGGTGATGGCCACTATTGCAAGCAGCAAAAATAGGATATTGGCCCACATAGATCTAAAGATGAAAGATCTAGATGCAAAAATTGATTCCATCATAGATAGTATGGTAAAACAAGAGACCCGTCTGAGAGACCTGAAAGACGGCCTGAATACGTACTCAGGCAAGATGGTGAGCATGGAGGGGGACATTGGTCAGCTAAAGTCAGAAGTTGCCTCATTGCAACTGAAGCTGGAGGACCTGGAGGGACGACAACACCGCTGTCATGCACAGATTGTTGGTATAAAGGAAGGGCTAGAGAACAGTGAAGGCCAGCGACCTACAGTAGCTGTCGCTAAGATACTACAGGAGCTACTTAACCCTGACTTTACCTGGATGCTAGACCGGGCCCATCATAGTGTACGACCTACACCCAATGAGGGAGAACCCCCAAGGGTCATCCTGGTCAAATTTCATTATTTTCAGGAGAGAGAGGAGGTTCTCCATAAAGCAACACGTTTGGCCTCGCTTTCCATTCATGGTAGGAGAGTGAGCATTTTCTCGTATTATACCGCTGCAGTGGCTAAAAAGAGAGCGGCCTTCGCTGAAGCTAAGCGGCTCCTCCGGGGCTGCCAGGGCGTCAAGTTTGGGGTCCTCTTCCCAGCCATCCTTCATATCACTTCACTGTCTGGACAGGATAAACGTTTTGAAGACCCATCTGTGATGATGGACTATATCCGGAAAATCCTAGAGCCATAAAACAATGCACCACAAAACATTAACAGAGATGACAGTTGATAAAGGATATTAGCGGCTAATGGGCACAGACAGCTAAAGGCTAGTGAACACCACAACCACCCAGCCGGGACAGTGGCTATTGAACAGATGATGCTTTCATTTGCAGTCGTGAAAAAATTAGGAGACCCTGTATTAGCTTATGTGTTGTTTTTTTTTTAACATACTGTATTTGGACATATGGATATTTAATATCAATATTAAAAATACTGGAATTTTGAAATACTGGAATTTTTCAAATTTTCTGTAAAATGTAATTCTAAACAAATAATGAGGAATAAATTAGGACACCCACCACTTTTTAGGACACACCCACATTCATTCCCACTTACAATGACTAAAATAAATTAAAAAAAAGGTAAATAAAAACAAAAACAAGGTTAGACCGATACAAGAACATTTCTTAATAAAGAACTGAATATTTAAAGGGGTGTCCATTTTCCTTAGTTCTAAAATTGTTCAAACTGTTTACATCCGAGAAACTGTTATATCTTACCAACCGGGATAGTTATCTTTCTGGGTGTATCTTTTGTGGATAAAATTGCCAGATTTTTTTTCCTCCCTTTTGTCAAATGCAGGTCATGAGTGTGTGTGTAGGTGCGCACATATGCCTACTTGTATGTGCATGTATGCATGCACATCTGTATGTTTATGTGTATCTGTACAGTTGGGTATATATGCAAGTAAATATATTTTTTTCTTTACTCGGGCACCACCACAGGTGAGTTAGTTGAGTTCTATTCACCATCAGGAAGCCAAGTTCAAACTGATATTACAAGGGTTGAAATTTATACTGTTTCATATTTCAAGTGCAACATAATCTTTACTTGCTAATTGCTTGCCCTGGCTAGGGCTCGTTAGGAGAGTTTTTTATGCTTATTTATTGTGTTATACTGGTAAAGGGAAATGCAATCTTGAGGGATATAATAGATCAGCATGGGGTTTCAAGGCTTTATTTTTGTTTGTAGTTAAGGGACAGGGACACTTGCTTTCTTTTTTTTTGTATTGTAAGAGGTTCAATGACTGACACTCACAATTTGAGCTCTCTTCATTTCCTGAGTTGGAATGTAAAGTGAATTCATAATCCTGTAAAGCATAGCAGGGCTTTTGCACACTAAAAATCTCTTGGGTCTGATATTATGTTCTTACAGGACATCCACCTCCTACAGCGCATACGAGATAAAAAAAAAAAAGAAGAAGCCTGGATTGGACAGATTTTCAGGTCAAGACACGAGAGCAGAACACAAGGCACAGCCATCTTGATCAGGAAGGGTTTTCCATTTGTCTCTCTGCCAATCATCTCTGACCCCCCCGGGAAGTTACGTAGCGGTCACAGGTAATATACAGTATATGGCACGAGTGGCTTTAGCTAACATCTATGGGCCAAACTGGGATGACCCCTATTTCTTCATCAATTTCATAGCAACCCTTCCGGCCCTTAATGATCATTTACTGATATGGGGGGTGGGGGGTGGGGGGTGACTTTAACTGTGTATTACATCCCTTCCTAGATAGAGCCAACCCAAGACCCAATAGCAAAATTTCAATAACAGGTAATGTCATTCAGTCATTCATGGACTCATATGTTCCCTTTGACCCTTGGAGGAAAAACAATCCAGTTATGAAACAATTCTCCTTTTTTCCCCCAGTACATCATTCCTATTCTAGAATAGACTTTTTTTCTCCTAGATAGTAGAACCTCTCCCATGGCTAAAGGGTGTCAATACTATTGACACCCTTTAGCACCCTACTATGACACCCTACTATGACTATTGTCATCTCTGACCACAGCCCCATACAATTACAGACGTGGACAAAATTGTTGGTACCCCTCTGTTAATGAAAGAAAAACCCACAATGGTCACAGAAATAACTTGAATCTGACAAAAGTGGTAATAAATAAAAATTCTATGAAAATTAACTAATGAAAATCACACAATGCTTTTGAATTGTGGTTCAACAGAATTATTTTAAAAAACAAACTCATGAAACTAAACTAAACTAAACTAACCTGCACTTATATAGCGCTTTTCTAGTCACAAAGACCACTCAAAGCGCTTTCATTAATACTAACCCTCTATTCTAAGGGCCTATAGGAAACAAATATCTAGGGACAATTTAGAACAGCCAATTAACCTAACAACAGGCCTGGACAAAAATGATGGTACCCCTAGAAAAGATTGAAAATAATGTGACCATAGGGACATGTTCAACCAAGATGTGTCCTCTAATTAACATCACAGGTGTCTACAAACTTGTAATCAGTCAGTCGGCCTATTTAAAGGGTGACAAGTAGTCACTGTGCTGTTTGTTGACATGGTGTGTACCACACTAAACATGGACCAGAGGAAGCAAAGGAGAGAGTTGTCTCAATAGATTAGAAAGAAAATTATAGACAAGCATGTTAAAGGTAAAGGCTATAAGACCATCTCCAAGCAGTTTGATGTTCCTGTGACTACAGTTGCACATATTATTCAGAAATTTAAGATCCACGGGACTGTAGCCAACCTCCCTGGACATGGCCACAGGAGGAGACGGATAATACGAATGGTAACAAAAGAGCCCAGAACAACCTCTAAACACATTCATGGTGAACTCCAAGGTCAAGGTACATCAGTGTCAGATCGCACCATCTGTCGTTGTTTGAGCCAACGTGGACTTCATGGGAGACGACCAAGGAGGACACCACTGTTGAAAACAAATCATTAAAAAGCCAGACTGGAATTTGCCAAACTGCATGTTGACAAGCCACAGAGCTTCTGGGAGAATGTCCTATGGACAGACGAGACAAAACTGCAACTTTTTGGCAAGGCACATCAGCTCTATGTTCACAGACGCAAAAATGAAGCATACCAAGAAAAGAACACTGTCCATATTGTGAAACATGGAGGAGGTTCTGTTATGTTCTGGGGCTGCTTTGCTGCTTCTGGCACAGGGTGTCTTGAATCTGTGCAGGGTACAATGAAATCTCAAGACTATCAAGGTATTCTAGAGAGAAATGTGCTGCCCAGTGTGAGACAGCTTGGTCTCAGTCGCAGGTCATGGGTCTTGCAACAGGATAATGACCCAAAACACAACTAAAAACAGCCAAGAATGGCTAAGAGTGAAACATTGGATTATTCTAAAGTGGCCTTCTATGAGTCCTGATCTAAATCCTATTGAACATCTGTGGAAGGAGCTGAAACATGCCGTCTGGAGAAGGCACCCTTCAAACCTGAGACAACTGGAGCAGTTTGCTCATGAGGAGTGGGCCAAAATACCTGCTGAGAGGTGCAGAAGTCTCATTGACAGTTACAGAAATCGTTTGATTGCAGTGATTGCCTCAAAAGGTTGTGCAACAAAATATTAAGTTAAAGGTACCATCATTTTTGTCCAGGCCTGTTTCATGAGTTTGTTTTTTAAAATAATTCTGTTGAACCACAATACAAAAGCATTGTCTGATTTTCATTGGTTAATTTTCATAGAATTTTTATTTATTACCACTTTTGTCAGATTCAAGTTATTTCTGTGACCATTGTGGGTTTTTCTTTCATTAACAGAGCGGTACCATCAATTTTTTCCACGTCTGTAGATACGAGCTTTCCAGACTGGCCCAGACCCCGACACAGCTGGTGGCTCGATCCCCTCCTACTTTCTAAGGACTCTTAAAAATGTTCTCTCTCAACAAATTGCTGTCTTTATAGCACTCAACCAAACTCCAGATGTGCAATTATCTCCTATTTGGGAAGCACTCAAAGCTTACCTTAGAGGTTAAATAATTTCATATTCTGCATATGAGAGGAAAAAAATAAACAACGCATGACAGAATTATCTCAGAATATAGTTAAACCAGATTGCCTGTATGTTGTCTCCTCCACTCCCGAACTATATAAAAAAAAATATTTTTAAAAACAGAATTCAATAATATTTCTATTAAGCATACAGAGCAATTGTTTTTCAAATCTAGACAGATGTTTTATGAGCATGGAGAGAAAGCGGGGAAATTATTGGCTCACCAGATGAGACAACCTTGCAGCCGCCAGCACCATTCCCAAAATGTGTGCATCATTAGGAGTAGAAACCACCAATCCGGATGATATAACTGACTAATTCAAACAATTTTATACTAGCCTTCACTCTTCTGAACCACCTAGTGATTTCTTGTGTTTCCAAATTCTTAGACGGCCTGACTATCCCCAAAATTCCCCCAGACAACCGTGTACAAATGGACAGAGAAATATCGACAAAGGAAATATTACAAGCGATAAGATGCATGCAGAGCAACAAAGCCCCAGTTCCTGACAGTTTTTCAGTCAAATTTTATAAAGAAATCACACTTAAATAGGCCCTAATACTCAAACAAATATATAAAGACATCTTCCTGCAACAGAAACTACCCCAGACCATGACACAAACAATTATATTGATTTTGCTTAAGAAAGATAAAGATCCCAAAATTGTGCGGCTCATACCACCCGATAAGCTTGCTGAATTGTGATTACAAAATCCTTACAAAAATTTTGGCTACTCGCATTGAGACTGTTATGTGAATCTGTGTGTGTGAATTATGACCAGACTGGTTTTATATCCTGTAGGCAATAGTTTTACAACATGCCCCGCCTTCTAAATATACCGTATACACCACACTCGACTGAAGAGTTAGAAGTAGTGATATCAGATGCTGAAAAGGTGTTTGACCATGTCAAGTGACAATACTTATTTGCTGTTTGGAAAGAATTGGCTTTGGCCCCATCATTCCTGGTTTGGATTAGAACATTATATAGTTCACCCATGGCAGCAGTGTGAATGAACACTACAATTTCTTACCATTTTAGGCTCTATAGGGGCTGTAGGCAGGCCTGCAGCCTTTCCCCCTATCTATTCAGCCTAGTGACTGAGCCACTGGCCATAGCTTTTAGAAAGGAAGATGAAGTGAGGGGCATCTCCCAGAGCGGTGAACTCCATAAGGTATCGCTGTACGCAGATGACCTGTTACTGTCTGTATCCAACCTAGAGGAATCTATACCAAAATTATACATTTTAGATCATTTTGGTCATCTCAGGTTATAAAATCAATTACTCTAAAAGCTTGCTATTTCCCATCAATGACACAGGTGGTGACTACTCTAGGTTTCCATTTAAACTCGAGAAGAATGCATTCATGTGCCTAGGTATTAATATCACCCGTTCAGTGGGGAAACTGTATAACCATTATTTTAAAAAACTGCTTGAATGGACAGCACAAGATACTTAAAAATGGTTGAACTTACCCATTTCATTAGTAGGCCACATTAACATAGTTAAAATGACAATTTTGCCTCTATTTTTTATACATAATGTGTTTCAAATGATTCTTATATTAATACCTTAAACAGTCTTTCAACAATTAGAAAGTCTGATCTCATCATTTATTTGAAACAGTTCTAACCCTAGAATGAAGAAAAAATGCTTGGAGGTACCAAAAGAGAGAGGAGATCTGGGGAGACCTAATTTTATTTTTTACTATTAGGCAGCAAATATAGTGAAATTCCTACACTGGACCTCCACATATAGGAATAAGGAGGGTGTAGGCTTGGTACAAATAGAACTCCTGTCTAACCCACTACCCATCCTATCCTCATCGTTGCCCTATGCCTGTGGCAAACAAAGTTGCTGAACCTGGTGGTTAGATCCTCCCTTAAAATATGGCTCCAATTTAGAAGACACTTTGGGTTAGTACAGGCTAGTGGGCTTTATCCAAGAGCAAATAACTAATTTTTTACACCCTCTGTCCTTGATGATGATTTTCATCTCTGGCCTGAGACAGAGATGAAAGGATTTATTTCCAGAAAACACTTTTACTTCTTTTAATATGCTAGTGAAAGACCAAAGCATACCTAGATCTCACTTTTTTCAGTATCTCCAAACCCGTAGTTTCACAAAAAAAAAAAAAAAAAAAAAAAAAAAAAATTCCCATCCTTTCACGTCTTGATGCTGTCGAATCAATTAGATGCAATTCTAGACTTGGACCCCTGTGTCAAGAAATGTATCTCTACAGTTTATGTAATGATACTAAATTCTGGTATGATATCTTGGGATAAGACAAAAGCAGAATGGGAGAGAGATTTAGGGGTGAAGCTTTCTGGAGGAGAGTGGCGCGAGAGCCTGACATGTACAGTGGTGTGAAAAAGTGTTTTCTCCATTCCTGATTTCTCTTTTTTTTTTTTGTATGTTTGTCACACTTAAATGTTTCAGATCAAACAAATTTAAATATTAGACAAACAAGAAAACACAAAATGCAGTTTTTAAATGAAGGTGTTTATTATTAAGGGTAAAAAAAAATAAATAAATAAATCCAAATCTACGTGGCCCTGTGTGAAAAAGTGATTGCCCCATGTTAAAACATAAATTAATTGCGGTTTATCACATCTTTGGAAAGCTGACTTCAATTTCTCTAGCCACACCCAGGCCTGATTACTGCCACACCTGTTCTCAATCAAGAAATCAAGTAATTAATCCAAATTCAAACTCAAATAGGACCTGCCTGACAAAGTGAAGTAGATCAAAAGATCCTCAAAAGCTAGACATCATGCTGTAATCCAAAGAAATTTAGGAACAAATGAGAAACAAAGTAATTGAGATCTATCAGTCTGGAAAAGGTTATAAAGCCATTTTTAAAGCTTTGGGACTCCAGCGAACCACAGTGAGAGCCATGATCCACAAATGGCAAAAACATGGAACAGTGGTGAACCTTCCCAGAAGTGGCCGGCCGACCAAAATTATCCCAAAAGAGCAGTGATGACTAATCCAAGAGGTCACAAAACATCCTAGAACAACATCCAAAGAACTGCAGGCCTCACTTGCCTCAGATAAGGTCAGTGTTCTTGACTCCACCATAAGAAAAAGACTGGGCAAAAATGTCCTGCATGGCAGAGTTCCAAGACAAAAACCACTACTGAGCAAAAAGAACATAAATGCTCATTTCAGTTTTGCCAGAAAACATCTTGATGATCCCCAAGACTTTTGGGAAAATACTCTGTGGACTGACGAGACAAAAGTTAAACTTTTTGGAAGGTGTGTGTCCGATTACATCCGGCGTAAAAGAAACAACATTTCAGAAAAAGGAACATCATATCAATAGTAAAATTTGGTGGTGGTAGTGTGATGGTTTTGGGCTGTTTTGCTGATTCAGGATCTGGAACACTTTCTGTGTTAAATATAGTCATGAATTCTGCTGTCTACCAAAAAATCCTGAAGGAGAATGTCCAGCCATCTGTGTGACCTCAAGCTGATGCACACTTGGATTCTGAAGCAGGACAATGATCCAAAACACACCAGCAAGTCCACCTGTGAATGGCTTAACCCTTTGAGTGTGTATGGTGCAGAACTGCGACATACCCCCTAGTGGTCAAGAGTGGTAAATATTTTTTGTGAATAAAATAGTTCAGATTTCCAAGGCTATAACTTGAAAGTGGTAAGAGCTTACTGGCTTACTGGCTTACTGTCAATTAGAAAAATGTAAAATATGATCCAAAGTTTCAGATAGGAATAAATTTACACATCTCATTTGCATAATGTCACGGCACCTCTTTAAATTCCATAACCAGTCAAAACTGGACTTTGGATGTATTTACACAAAAAATGGTCCAGTCTTTTGACACCATTTTTTGTACAGAGATACCTCATCATCTTATCTTCAAAGTATATGAACAAGAAATCGGTACATTTAAAAAAAAAAAAAAACAAAACAGAAATTTCTCACTTACCTTTGACAAAGTCAAAGTGAGAAGGCAGGCACAGTACCGCACTCTGCCACTAGCGGCACACAAATTTTCACACTCAAAGGGTTAAGAAAAACAAAATGAAGACTTTGGAGTGGTCTTGTCAAAGTCCTGATCTTAATCCAATTGAGATGCTGTGGCATGACCTTAAAAAGGTGGTTCATACTCGAAAACCCTCCAATATGTTTACCTTTTGCTCTTATTAAAGACAAAAATAGAAAGGAGATGTTTTTGCCTTCTTTACATGTTTTGACTGTGCACTGCAGCCTTCGTCAGGACTCTTCTTCAAATCTTCAAGGATGCTCTGATTGATACCGTTTACAGAGGAAAGGTGGCCGGGCAGACTGTGGAAACCATTGGGGCATTTCACATTTGGCCATTTTAGGGAAAGTCCTTGCAAAGATTACTCTCAACCAGATTAAAATCATATCTGAACAAGTTCTTCCAGAGAATCAGTGTGGTTTCAGGACTGGGCGATCAACCTCTGACATGATTGTCATGCTTTGACAGCTACAAGAAAAAGCAGTGGAGCAACATCAGCCCCTGTTCATAGTATTCATAAGGGCCTTTTCCACTAGCACGCTTTAGCGCGACACGGGACGGCTCAGCACGCTTTGTACACTTTTCCACAAGCCCCCACATGGTTTAACAGCCGCGATTCTCAGCCCCACTCCAGGGCAGGGTACAGCAGTGCTGAGCTGTGCCGTGTTGTGACGTTAACAGACTGGTCGCCGCTGATTGGTCAGGTCGTAACCGGCGCTGATTGGTCAGGTTGTAACCGCCCCTCTCCTCCTCCTCATCTACCAAATCTTCACGACCTTCTCAATAAAGTTTTTGAAAAAAAAAAAAAAAAGAAAAAAAGAATCTTCACGACCGCCTTTACTCAGAACGCAACCACTGTTGGCGGTTTCTTTTCAGTGTATTGCTGTGCTATTTTCATTTATTCTCTATCAAAAATGGCTTCGCGTAATAAGGGTGTTCCATGGTCCAATAAGGAGGTGCAGTGTCTGCTCACTGCATTGTCAGACGAACGTATTCAGCGCGAGTTAGACGGAGCCGCCCGGAATGAAAAAATATACCTGGAGGTCTCGACATCGGAGTCCTTTAACGGTGAGTTTTAATTTTTTTTTATTGTGCGTTTTTTCGCAAATATATTCGGTAAGACGCTCAGTTTATTTATGCAATAAAAAAGCTGTTCATTTGTGGATGGATTGCTGCTTTATTGCAGCACACTGCGGACTAAAGCTTATTTTAATTATTCATGTGAACAATACGCTGAAATAAGCTTATGTATTCTTGTTAAAAACTATTGTCTTTTCTGTATATATTGCACTTTCGTGCTGTATTTTATTGTGTGCATTTTCCTTGTAGAATCATCCCACGCGTCCGCCGCGACAGCCCGCACGGATTAATTCAACCGAGCCTTCCTGGCCCACAGCTGGCAGAGACGCCTTCATTCAACCGAGTCTTCGTGACCCAGTTTGGGAAGCTGGTGTAGAGGAACTCAGTGGTCGGCGTGTATAAAATGTCGATTAACCTTCACGTTGTGTTGCAAAGTTTTTTTTTTCTTTTAATATTTTGTATATAATAAAATGGAATTGTTTTGGAAAGTGTGGTTTGTCTGTTATAACACTGAATTATAAAACAGTATAATTACATAGAAATTCCATTGCCTAGTCTGATCAAAATGATGCTGATCTTCCTGTCAGGGGTCAACCATTGTAAAGGTAATGTAATTTTTAACTAGACCAAAAAAGAAATCTTTTTGTAAGCTTTCTGTTCTTTTTATTGAAATATCATAAAAAATTAGCACCAAGTCAAAGTAGGTACAAGTATATGTAAATTGAATGTTCTATCGGCATTCCAAATTCAGAGATTTACAATACTTTAGAAGGAGTGTAGCATCATCTAAACGGAAAATAATACTGTTGTTCCAAACATTGACCTGAAGGTGAAAAACATGAATTTTTTTAATTCAGTACATCCAAAATTCCCTAGGATGTAAAAAATAATACAATTTGGTGTTGGCCAGTGTGCCACCGTCTCATTATTTAATACGAATAAAAACAAGTTTCAGCTCATTATTTCTAGGTCATTTGGCAGTTAATTCAAAACAAAAGTGACTTGTGTTGTTGCAGCTTAATTATGAGATAAAATTAATTGTGAGATAAAACCACAGAGCGAGCAAGGCAATAATCCTTGGATCCTTTTTTGTCTCGTGTAAATAAGGACTCAGTCGGGTGCGTAACATCACGGGAGTGTGGCCCCGCCTCGCTGAGAATCTGCCGCTGCCCCGCTTCTAAAACCTCCTAACAAACCATCACAGCACAAGCACAACACCGTGCTAATGGAGACAGAAGCATTCCGAGCCGTACTGAAGTGAATCGAGCCGTACCGAGGTGTGCTGGGCTAGTGGAAAACAGGCTAAAGGTGTTTGACAGCGTGTACAGGGAAACCCCCTGGAAAGTATTGGAGTTCTATGGTTGCCCCAAGAAGCTTGTGAATGTCACTAAGCAGTTCCATACAGGGATGAAAGGACAAGTCCTAGTACATGGAGAACTCAATGAAGCCTTTGAAGTCAATCATGGTGTAAAGCAGGGGTGCGTGCTTGCCCCACCACTGTTCTCACTCTTCCTTACAGCTGTCTTGGACACCATGAATATCAATTTACACAAAGGGGTTTTCCGTACATGAACGTGTGGCAAGCTTTTCAATCTTGCCCATCTCCGTGCTATCACCAAAAATAAAGGATTTATGCATCAGGGAGCTCCTTTGCGCTGATGACTCAGCACTTGTTGCAAACAACCTTGAGGATATGAAATACATAGTGGATCAGTTTACCTGTGCAGCAGATTTGTTTGGTCTAAAAGTTAACATATCAGCAACAGAACTGCTCTATCAACCCCCTATAGAGCTCTCCAACAGGACGAGTGAGTCTCACTTAGTGACAGAATATGGAGAACCCCTGAAAACAACCAAGGCCTTTACCTATCTTGGCAGTACAGTAACTAGTACTAACTCTGCTGACCTCGAGGTTGACCGTAGAATATATTCAGCTATAAAAGTGTTTGGTTCCCTTAGGAAGCGCCTATGGAACTGCCATCACATTGGTCACAGCACGGAAGTGGAAATCTATAAGGCTGCTGTCCTTCCCTGTCTCCTGTATGCCACAGAATGCTTGACTCTAGTCAGCAGACACATCAAAGCCCTGACCAGAATACAACTTCGTCATCTACGTTCCATCCTGCATATCAGATGGCAAGACAGCATCCCTGATGTGGAGGTTGTACATCGTGCTGACTCCACATTTGTGCTGTGTTGAGGCCCTCATCACTACATCACAGCTGCGCTGGACTGGTCATGCTCGTCGAATGGATAACGCTCGACTACCAAAGACAGTATTTTATTCCAAGATGAGGCAGGGGAAGAGAAGTCAAGGTGGGCAAAAACTATGATTTAAGGATGTACTAAAAAGGCACTTAAAGAATGCTGGCATTTCACCTGACACATGGGAAGAAGAAGCAATGCAGCATACTACATGATAGTATAAACTCAAACAAGCCACTGCAGTAATCGAAAAGAAAAGAGAGTATGAGAAAGCACACGAAAGGCGTCACTTCTTCACCTCTTCAAATGATTTTACCTGCAGCAAATGCCAGCACTGTTGCAGGTCAAAAGCGGGCCTCGTAGCCCACATGAGAGCCTGTCTACTGTCATGTATCTGCTTCTCAGCAGATGAGGGTTGAAATTAGGACTCAAGGTTGCAGGCAGGCTCACAGTGCAAAACAATGATTTATTAACAAAAACTCCAAAGCAAAACAAAAGGCAGCACATGAGCTGAGAGCTAAACTAAACTGAGCAGGACAATACTAAACTAAACTTGGCAGAAACAAAGCAAAGACTTAGCAAAAAACAAGGCAAGAAAAACTTACAGGGAACATGGCAGGGACATAGCAGGGTGCAACGATGAATGACCTCTAAACAAACACAGAACAGACACTCACATATATAGGGTAACTAATCATGAAGTTAACGTGAGACAGCTGGGCAGACAATCAAGGGCAGGAGGTGAAGGACACAGGACAGGTGGGGTTACACAGACACTAATAGACAGAGGGAGACGCAGACATGAACCGAGGATCAAGGGAGAGACAAGACCATGTTAAACATAATACAAACAATGACTGACCTTGGATCATAACAGTACTCATAATGACAATAATAACAACAATAATAATAATGATCACAAGACTTGAACCAAAAACAAAAGACAACCATAAGACAAAGACAACAGAGGATGACATGGCAAACAATAATCAGGGAGCACAGGGGCACTTAATAATAATAATGATGATACTCATAATCCTAAATAATAATAACAATAATACTGTGGAAAGCAAGACTAAAATAAACATAAAGCATGCACTATCCCTAGCCATGGCCCTGATCATGACGCCTACGCTAAAAATTACTTCAAACCTGACAGTCATCATCGATCTCAATGGACTGCCGATGATGATGATGATACATTGTGTACACTACTAAGAGAGACAGAAACAGCATTTCGATTTTCCTGTGTGTCCTGTACATATAGAAGTATTGACAAATAAAAATCTTTGAATCTATGTATTCATTGCTCATTAATGGTAACTGGTGAAAAAACTAAAAATAAGAGAAATGTAATACATACCCAGAAAATCTTAGTTCACAGAAAACTTGACCGTCTTAAGCATATACAGTACATACTACAGTAGTGCAGACAAAATGAAAAGGGATTCAAAGAAGGAGCTGTAAAACTAAATGATAGAATAAATATCAAAAATTCATGTGAGTGAACTATGGAGTGATGAATATACTTACATTATAGTCAACACTATGGATCAAATATAAGAGATTGTAAATCTGGGAAACATTATTAAGACTTGTCATATAATTTTTCTTTCAGACATTTGGGTCTCGTATGGCATGAGATACAAATTTGTTTTTAGCATGACTCACCTCTATAGATTAACTTCCATACTGTGTATCTTACAGTGCTGATGACACATTCTTGACTTCCTCTAATTTTTCAACACATAATACAATATTACGAAATAGTAAATAATGATGATAACTAATTTATGCAGGCGGTTGTGAATATTATATTGATCACTGACAATGACTTTTGGGTTTACACAACACGCTAAAAAAGGTCAAAAATGTGTCATCAGCACTTTAAGTTCTGATTTGACTAAACATGATAAATACCCTCTGCTCTAAAAAATAGTACAGATGCATTTTTAATACTTAACTAATATTTTAACTTTTTTAATGCTGTACTTCTGCTCATCATTGATAATTTAATTTCCAGTATAATTTTTCTACTTGAAGGGGCACTCACTTGCTGTCAGCCAGGTACCAAGTGATGGTGGTCAGCAGGCTCCCCATACACAGAAGAGTGATCATAACAGAGAAGAGCTGTCCCGTCATAACTTCACCATCAAGAAATTCACCCAGTGACTAGCTCACGTTCTACCCGTCTCCCGTTTCTTTGTCTTTGCCTGTTCAATCTGTTCCAAAACACCCAGCTGTTATCTGTTGTCTGTTGCCCTGCTGTGCTCTTGGACTTCCTCAAATCCTCCTCAGATTGTAATGGAACACACATTCTGAGTTTCAGCTCTTTATATTGTCCTCTTGGCATTTGCCCTTGCCCAACATTTGAACTATTTGATCACAGGTCTATTTTAATCACACTGGTAGAACGAGAAATACAGGTACATCTCAAAAAAGTAGAATATCATGAAAAAGTTCAATATTTTTTGTCACTCATTTCAGAAAGTGAAACCCATATATTATATAGATTCATTACACAGAGACTGATATATTTCAAGTGTTTATTTATTTTAATTTGGCTGATTATGGCTTATAGCCCATGAAAACCCCAAATTCAGTTTCTCAAAAAAATTAGAATATTACATAAAATTAATTTTAAAAAATAGTTTTTTTTAATAGAAATGTTGGCCAACTGAAAAGTACAGATGTGGACAACATTGTTGGTACCCCTCTGTTAATGAAAGAAAAACCCACAATGGTCACAGAAATAACTTGAATCTGACAAAAGTGGTAATAAATAAAAATTCTATGAAAATTAACCAATGAAAATCACACAATGCTTTTGAATTGTGGTTCAACAGAATTATTTTAAAAAACAAACTCATGAAACAGGCCTGGACAAAAATGATGGTACCCCTAGAAAAGATTGAAAATAATGTGACCATAGGGACATGTTCAACCAAGATGTGTCCTCTAATTAACGTGACAGGTGTCTAAAAACTTGTAATCAGTCAGTCGGCCTACTTGAAGGGTGACAAGTAGTCACTGTGCTGTTTGTTGACATGGTGTGTACCACACTAAACATGGACCAGAGGAAGCAAAGGAAAGAGTTGTCTCAATAGATTAGAAAGAAAATTATAGACGAGCATGTTAAAGGTAAAGGCTATAAGACCATCTCCAAGCAGCTTGATGTTCCTGGGAGTACAGTTGCACATATTATTCAGAAATTTAAGATCCACGGGACTGTAGCCAACCTCCCTGGACGTGGCCACAGGAGGAGACGGATAATACGAATGGTAACAAAAGAGCCCAGAACAACCTCTAAACACATTCATGGTGAACTCCAAGGTCAAGGTACATCAGTGTCAGATCGCACCATCCGTCGTTGTTTGAGCCAAAGTGGACTTCATGGAAAACGACCAAGGAGGACACCACTGTTGAAAACAAATCATAAAAAAGCCAGACTGGAATTTGCCAAACTGCATGTTGACAAGCCACAGAGCTTCTGGGAGAATGTCCTATGGACAGACGAGACAAAACTGCAACTTTTTGGCAAGGCACATCAGCTCTATGTTCACAGACGCAAAAATGAAGCATACCAAGAAAAGAGCACTGTCCCTACTGTGAAACATGGAGGAGGTTCTGTTATGTTCTGGGGCTGCTTTGCTGCTTCTGGCACAGGGTGTCTTGAATCTGTGCAGGGTACAATGAAATCTCAAGACTATCAAGGTATTCTAGAGAGAAATGTGCTGCCCAGTGTCAGACAGCTTGGTCTCAGTTGCAGGTCATGGGTCTTGCAACAGGATAATGACCCAAAACACAACTAAAAACAGCCAAGAATGGCTAAGAGCGAAACATTGGATTATTCTAAAGTGGCCTTCTATGAGCCCTGATCTAAATCCTATTGAACATCTACGGAAGGAGCTGAAACATGCCATCTGGAGAAGGCACCCTTCAAACCTGAGACAACTGGAGCAGTTTGCTCATGAGGAGTGGGCCAAAATACCTGCTGAGAGGTGCAGAAGTCTCATTGACAGTTACAGAAATGGTTTGATTGCAGTGATTGCCTCAAAAGGTTGTGCAAGGAAATATTAAGTTAAGGGTACCATCATTTTTGTCCAGGCCTGTTTCATGAGTTTGTTTTTTAAAATAATTCTGTTGAACCACAATTCAAAAGCATTGTCTGATTTTCATTGGTTAATTTTCATAGATTTTTTATTTATTACCACTTTTGTCAGATTCAAGCAAGTTAGGTTAATTGGCGTCAAACTGGGGATTCTAAATTGTCCTTAGGTGTGACTGTGAGAGTGAATGGTTGTCTGTCTCTCTGTGTTGGCCCTGCGATGGACTGGCGATCTATCCAAGGTGTACCCTGCCTCTCCCTCAAAGATGCTGGGATAGGCTCCAGCCCCCCCACCCCCGCAACCCCCCCCCCCCCACAAAAAAAAGGATTAAGCGGAAGAAGATGAAAAGTTACTGTATTTCTAAAATTAAATTAAATTAATTAAATCACCCTTATTGTCATTCAACCGTACAACCAATCATGTACAGCAGAACGAGATTGTGCTTTACCTATCTACTGTGTTAATCACACACACCCCAAGTGCAGAATCAGAGGGCCGCTGCCATACAAGGCGCCGCCACAGTGTTCCCTCCTCCATTCCATTTATTGCTGAGTACCAAGCTGGACGGCAGGAAGTTCCACTTTTATATGGTCTTCGGCATGACCCGGCCAGGATTTGAACCCCTGCCTCCCGGGTGTGGGGCGGATGCTCTACCAACTGAGCCACCACTTCTGTGACCATTGTGGGTTTTTCTTTCATTAGCAGAGGGTTACCAACAAATTTTGTCCATGTCTGTATGTCCATGTACACACTCAATACTTGGTCAGGGCTCCTTTTGGATTAATTATGGAGGTGATCAGCCTGTGGCACTGCTGAGGTGTTATGGAGGTCCAGGTTGCTTTGATAGTGACCTTCAGCTCGTCTGCATTGTTGGGTCTGGTGTCTCTCATCTTCCTCTTGACAATGCTCCATAGATTCTCTATGGGGTTTAGGTCAGGAGAGTTTGTTGGCCAATCAAACACAGTGATGTCATGGTCATTAAACCAGGTTTTGATACTTTTGGCAGTGTGTGTGTGGGGGGGGGGGCAAGTCATGCTGGAAAATGAAATCATCTTCTCCATAAAGCTTATCAGCAGAGGGAAGCATGAAGTGCTCTAAAATTTCCTGGTAGACGACTGCACTGACTTTGGTCTTGATAAAACACGGTGGACAAACACCAGCAGATGACCATTGTTCAGATCAAAGTAAATTTTGCATTTCATTTGTAAATCAAAGTCCCAGAGTCTGGAGTAAGAGTGGAGAAGAACAGAATCTAAGTTGCTTGAGGTTTAGTGTGAAGTTTCCACAGTCAGTGATGATTTGAGGAAGCATGTCATCTGCTGGTTTTGGTCCACTTGTAGAAGAGCTTGAAATGATGAGGCGATTTGATATATAAACCAAAGTTTATTTATCAGCTCTCCTAACAAGTCTCATTCTAGTGCAGAGGTATCTCCGGCTCACTGACTTTATACTTGCACATAACAAAAGACATGCATAACAAAGGCTGACATCCCTCATTATCTTAATCCCCCCATTGTCTTGGTATTTTCTCTCCTCGCCCAGGGGGTGAGGGTAGCTCCTCCGGTCTCCACCGCAGTGTCTGAGACCGTCTTTGTTCTTCACTTGGCGGTTGAGAGCCTTTGTCCTTTCAGAGGTGTGAAGTTACTTTACATATGTAATTACCAAACATTTCCACATGCTTCAACATATGTAGGTTATGGAATATATGATTAATATAGCCCACAGACCCCCCCCACCCCAAACGACTAAGAAAGGACAATAGAAAGGTTAACAGTCTAAAATAATTACTATGACATACTAAGTGTTACATCTCTTGCCACAGAAGAAACTTTCCAGCAGCCATGCCCCTAAGAGAGTTCAGTGGTAATCATAACAGCATAGTAAAGTCATAAGTCAGTCCTAAACTGTTGCAGCACAATTAGTGAACAATTGTGGAGTAGTTTGCATCAGTCCCTGTGCTGTCTGGGTTTTAATCTTCTCCCAAAACTGCTGTGGGTCCGTTTAGGCGTCCTGCTGGGACCTTCTTGTGAGGAATCTGCAGCGTGGGAAGGAGAGTGGTTAATTGTTCCCTGCAGGGGGGCTGAGTCTTTTCTCTTGGGAGGTCTACCCCTCCGAGGTGCTCTCGCCAACTGTGCAGGCTCGTCTTTCAACAAGAAGGCAGGTTTAAGTCTGTCAATGCTGACTGTGTGCTTGATTTTGGGGATAGAAAAGAAAAAGTGTTTATCACCATGTTCCAGCACTCTGAATGGCCCATCGTATGCTGGGCGGAAAGTTGGTTTTAAAGCTTCATGCCTAACAAAAACGAACTCAGCGTTTTTTAAAGCTTGAGGGACAAAAACCCGTGGGAAGGGGTGATGAGCTGGACCGGGGAGAGAGTCCGGTCCATTGCTGCCTAAAAACCTTGGGACTGGAAGATGCCCTGGCTCTGGATTCTCTGGTAAAAATTCACCTGGGAGCCTGAGCGGTTGTGCAAAAACTAATTCTGCCGGAGAGGCGTCTAGATCCTCTTTAGGCGCAGCACGCAACCCCAATAAAACCCAGGGAAGTTTATTTACCCAATTTGTATCCGTTAGTGAGGCTCTGAGGGCAGCCTTTAAAGACCTGTGAAAACGCTCGCATAACCCATTAGCCTGAGGGTGATAAGCGGTGGTGCGGTGAATTGTTGCCCCTAAGCTGCTGGCCATGGCTGACCAAAGCTCTGAGACAAATTGAGGCCCCCTATCGGACGTGATGTCCGATGGGATGCCGAAACGTGCTACCCAGTTTGTCAAAAAGATGCGAGCGACTTCCTCCGCTGTGGTTGCCGCTAGAGGGACTGCCTCTGGCCAGCGTGTGGTGCGGTCTATCATTAACAGGTGTGTGAAACCTTGGGAGGAAGGCAGTGGCCCCACGAGGTCGACATGAACGTGGTCGAACCTTCTAGCAGGGATTGGAAAAGGCTCCAGAGGGGCTTTTGTGTGTCTGTGTATTTTGGCGCGCTGACAAGAAATGCAAGTTTTTGCCCATTCTTTTACGTTTTTGCGCAGGCCTGGCCACACAAACTTTTCGGCGACCATTTTAACCGAGGCGCGCACACCTGGGTGCGCGAGGGAGTGAATTGCGTCGAAAATGCGGCGGCGCCATGTAGCTGGTACTAACGGGCAAGGTCGGCCGGTTGGAATATCGCATATTAGGGGGGGCACGCCGTCGCGTAAACCCTTTTTCTCCAGCCTTAACCTTGTTGGTCCAGACAGGAGCGCGCGCACGTCCGCGTCACTGCTTTGTTCCTCTGCCATGGCTGCATAATCTATCCCTGCATGGATAGGTGCTGCATATGTGTCTGCGTTAGTGAAGAGTTCTGCTGCTGAGGCAGTATAATCTGTCTCCTCGCGCTCTGGTGGTGTCACAGCGCGAGAGAGGCAGTCTGCTACCACGTTAAGTTTGCCTGCCACGTGTCGAATGTCTGTGGTGAACTCTGAAATTGCAGCCAGCTGTCTTTGTTGCCTGCCTGACCATGGTTCTGAAATTTTAGCCATAGCAAAGGTGAGCGGTTTATGATCTACAAAAGCCGTGAAACTCCGCCCTTCTAACCAGAACTGGAAGTGGCGGATGGATAAATGAAGCGCTAGCAGCTCCCTGTCAAAAGTGCTGTATTTACACTCAGTTTGGTTTAGCGATTTGCTAAAGAACGCTAAAGGTTGCCAGATCCCGCTGACATGTTGTTCTACAACTGCCCCTATAGCCAGGTCCAAAGCGTCTGTGGTTAGCGCGATGCGGTCCGAGGGATCTGGGTGAACTAACAATGTGGCGTTAGCTAGAGCGCTCTTTACTTCCGCGAAGGCGTGTTCGCGCTCCGGGGTCCATTCGACCGCATTGGAAGCTTTCTTTTTTTTGAGCGCGTCATATAGGGGCTGCATGAGCTGAGCTGCGTGGGGGAGGAAACGATTGTAAAAATTAACCATTCCTAAAAATTCTTGTAGCGATTTGATCGTCTGTGGCCGTGGGAAACTTTTTATCGCGTGAACTTTGTCTGGAAGTGGAACTGCCCCCTTCGGAGAGACTTTGTGTCCTAAAAAATCAATTTGTGACACGCCGAATTTGCATTTGGCTGGATTGATTATTAGCCCGTGCTCTTCCAGCCTCTGAAAAACCGTAGTGAGGTGCTGCTCGTGTTCTTCCTCAGACGAGCTGGCTACCAGCATATCGTCGAGGTAGACGAAGACAAAAGGAAGGTCGCGTAAGACCGCGTCCATCATTCGTTGAAAAGTTTGAGCAGCGCCTTTGAGGCCGAAAAGCATTCGCAGAAATTCAAAAAGGCCGAAAGGGGTTATTACAGCTGTTTTAGGAATGTCTTCCGCTCGGTCTGGGACTTGATGATAACCGCGGACTAAGTCTATTTTTGAAAAAATGCGCGCACCCGCCAGATGTAGTGAAAAATCTTGAATGTGAGGAATTGGGGTAGCGGTCATGCGCTGTAGCATTGTTTAATCTGCGATAATCTCCGCACGGTCTCCAAGAACTGTCGGATTTCGGAACCATGTGAAGTGGCGAGGCCCAAGGGCTCTTCGAGCATCTAACAATGCCCAATTTTTCGAGGGTCGTAAACTCGTCCCGTGCTATGTTGAGCTTGGCCGCGTCTAAGCGGTGAGCTTTGGCAAATACGGGTGGGCCCGTTGTGGGAATAAAGTGTTCAACCCCGTGTTTAGCCACAGTGGCTGAGAATTTGGGAATTGTGAGTGCTGGAAATTGGGTGAGGAGTTGCTCAAACTTACCTCCTGCCATGGTGACGTTAGCCTGCACAGGTGGTGGAGAAACTCGAGCTGAGCATGGAATAGAAGCAAAGGACAGTGCATTAACCAAGCGCCTATTTGCTAGATCCACTAATAACCCATGTGCACACAAAAAATCTGCGCCTAACAAGTTAAACCTCACCGCCGCTACAACAAATGTCCATCTGTAGTTGCGGCCGTGGATGTGGAGGTGCAGGCTCTTTTCGCCGAAAGTGTCGATGTTAGAGCCGTTGGCTGCCACCGCTCCATTGCCCCGGGTGTCCATGGCTCGATCTGCGTGGGAGGGCGTGACGAAACTCAGCTGAGCTCCTGTGTCGATGAGGAACTGCTTGCCGGTGTGTACATCCGTCACATATAACAGCTTATTCTTCTCGCCGAGAACCGCTGCCGTTAACGGCTCTCGGCTTTGGTGTTTAAATTTGCAGGGGGGAACGCATTTGTGGGCCTTCTCGGCGAAGCGGTGGTGATAATAACAGACGTTGTTCCGTCTGTTACGTTTTGGCCGTGTCGCTGTCACCGCGGGCTGGATCTGCTCAGTGGGTTGTGGCTCTTCGTGGTTCCGGGCATCAGCGCTGAGGTCTGCGGATGCTGCTGTGGGTGTCTGCTCCTTGCAGGCGTTGACGAGCCGTTGAGCTTCGTTGGCGAGCACGTGGAAGTCTTGCTGGGTGCTGCATCTCATGTTGGTGAGCGTCCCTCTCATGTGTGGCGGCAGCGTGCTGAGGAATATGAATTGGAGGAGGAAGTTGTCACTGTCTTCTTCTTTAAGCTGCAGCAAATCCTCCATGAGGGCTTTAGGTTTGCACCCTCTGTGGCCGTAGACCGCCAGGATCTTCTCGGCTCTCTCTTCAGCTGAGGGGACGTAATTTGCCACGATGGTTGCTTTCAGCGTTTCATATTTGTCTTGGGCCGGCGGCCGCCGGATCATGCTCCGCACACACCTCGAAGTGGCGGCGTCGAGTTTGGAGACGATGTGATAGAATTTGGTATCGTCAGCCGTGATGCCCGCCAGTGTAAACTGGGCTTCAGCTTGCTGAAACCACGAGGCGGGGTCTTCTTGCCAGAAGTCTGGCAGATTGACAGCGACGGCATTCCTGTATACCATCACTGCTGTGTCCGCAGGGTGAGAATGCCTTGCTTCGGCTCTCACAGCGGTGCTGGTGCTCGGTTGAGCCCTCTCAATCCCTTCTGCCGGGGGGGAAAGACGTCCATCTGTTCCCCTGTCTGCGTGGGCGCTGGCGTCTGCCTGGGTCGCCACGGATGAGTCGATTGCGGGGGAACACCTCAGGTCCATACTCGCGTCAGGGGTCACCAGTGTAGAAGAGCTTGAAATGATGAGGCGATTTGATATATAAACCAAAGTTTATTTATCAGCTCTCCTAACAAGTCTCATTCTAGTGCAGAGGTAGCAGAAGGAAAAGAGACCAAATATCTCCGGCTCACTGACTTTATACTTGCACATAACAAAAGACATGCATAACAAAGGCTGACATCCCTCATTATCTTAATCCCCCCATTGTCTTGGTATTTCCTCTCCTCGCCCAGGGGGTGAGGGTAGCTCCTCCGGTCTCCACCGCAGTGTCTGGGACCGTCTTTGTTCTTCACTTGGCGGTTGAGAGCCTTTGTCCTTTCAGAGGTGTGAAGTTACTTTACATATGTAATTACCAAACATTTCCACATGCTTCAACAGATGTAGGTTATGGAATATATGATTAATATAGCCCACACACTCTATTTTATTTTAACTCTCCCGACCTAAACCCCATAAAGAATCGATGGAGTATTGTCAAGAGGGAGATGATAGACACCAGACCCAACAATGCAGACGAGCTGAAGGTCACTATCAAAGCAACCTGGACCTTCATGACACCTCAGCAGTGCCACAGGCTGATCACCTCCATGCCACGCCACATTGATACAATAATTAATCTAAAAGGAGCCCCGGCCAAGTATTGAGTGTGTACACTGACATACTTTTCAGTTGGCCAACATTTCTATTTAAAAATTATTTTTTAAAATTAATTTTATGTAATATTCTAATTTTTTGAGAAACTGAATTTGGGGTTTTCATGGGCTGTAAGCCATAATCATCAAAATTAAAATAAATAAACACTTGAAATACATCCCTCTCTGTGTAATGAATCTATATAATATATGGGTTTCACTTTCTGGAATGAGTGACAAAAAATATTGAACTTTTTCATGATATTCTAATTTTTTGAGATGTACCTGTATGGGTTGGTGTCCTTGCATCATATATAAATATATATATACACTACCGTTCAAAAGTTTGGGGTCACCCAGACAATTATTTTGTGTTTTCCATGAAAACTCACACTTATTTACCACCATGAGTTGTAAAATGAATAGAAAATATAGTCAAGACATTGACAAGGTTAGAAATAATGATTTGTATTTGAAATAATAATTTTTTCCTTCAAACTTTGCTTTCATCAAAGAATCCTCCATTTGCAGCAATTACAGCATTGCAGACCTAACATGATTGCACAAGTGTTTTCTAATCATCCATTAGCCTTCTGATGCAATGAGCAAACATATTGTACCATTAGAACACTGGAGTGATAGTTGCTGGAAATCGGCCTCTATACACCTATGTAGATATTGCACCAAAAACCAGACATTTGCAGCTAGAATAGTCATTTACCACATTAGCAATGTATAGAGTGTATGTCTGATTAGTTTAAAGTTATCTTCATTGAAAAAAAGTGTTTTTCTTTCAAAAATAAGGAAATTTCTAAGTGACCCCAAACTTTTGAACAGTAGTGTATATATATATATATATATATATATATATATATATATATATATATATATATATATATATATATATATATATATATACTGTGTATATACAGTATATATATATACTGTGTATATATACAGTATATACACACACACACACACACACACATACTGAGTATATATATATATATATATATATAACATACAGCTGTTACATATATGCTGGAAAACACAATCGCAGTTTAGAACCAAGTCTGATCAAGTTCAGGTCAAAATTTTGTAACAATTCCACAAAATATGAATGTATTACAGTTTGGTTTTTTTTTTTCAAGTTGCAACCAGCCGTTTTTGAACTGTTCCAACCTGTGCAGTTTTGGCACAGGCTGGCACATACCTTTGAAAAACGTTTAAAAATTTTTAATGCTTCAACATAGAAGTATTATCTTGGGCTCTAATCAAAGGTGACACTCCGAGCTATCCTGTCCCATATCCAGATACACTGTCAGTAGTGATGACACAGAGTAACTAAAATATAAACATGACACACAAGGTTGATAGAAGTGACTTATCTTAGAAGCAATTGAGTATGAAGCATGGGAGACAAATCCGCTTTATAGGGGGCGTATGTGATGAACCCACCCCTATCAAATGTCATTAACCCTTTTATTGTTTGGCTGCAGGGTTTCCTCTGGTAACATTTCAGGGTGGCGACCCGCCATGCCAGAAAAATTTCTGCCATACTAATGAAGAGATATAAATTTAAGAAATATATATTCTTATATATTCTATATATTTTTTCTTTATTTTGTATATAAATGACATATGCCAAGTATCAAAAATTCTGAAATTTATTTTGTTAGCAGATGACACAAATATCCTTTGCACTGGTGAGAATTTGCAGCAGGTTTTAGAGGTGGTCACAACTGAAATGAAAAAGTTAACGCAGTGGTTCAACAAAAATAAATTATCTCTAAATCTAAAAAACCCCAAAGATTATGTTGTTTGGAAATTATAAAATAAATCATGAAATAATGGTAACGATAGATGATACCAGAATAGAAACAGTACAGGAAAATAAGTTTCTGGGGGTGACGCTAGACAATAAAATCTGCTGGAAACCTCACATCAGTCACATCCGGGCCAAGTTAGCAAAATGTAGAGGCATACTGGGGAAGACAAGACACATCTTGGACTATAAATCATTGGTCTTACTGTACAATTCACTGCTTTTACCTTATCTTAACTACAGTGTAGAAGTCTGGGGAAACACCTACAAGACCAACCTACAGTCAATATGCACATTACAAAAAAGAGCTATAAGGATAATAAACAATGTAGGATATAGAGACCATACCAATTCGTTGTTTTTAAAGTCACATGTCATAAAGTTCATTGATTTAGTTAAATTTAAGACAGCACAAGTCATGTACAGGGCAATTAATAATCAACTCCCAACTAATATACAAAAAATATTTAAAAAAAAGAGACAATGATCATAATTTGAGAGGAGACTTAAACTTTACAAAACCCAAGATACGAACAACTAAGAAAAGTATGTGCATATCTGTCTGTGGGGTGGATTTGTGGAACAGTCTGGAGCAAGAACTGAGACTATGTACAAACAGAAATCAATTCAAAAAGAGGTATAAACATTATTTGCTGAAAGGATACATGTTAGAAGGGTAGTATTTATATGTACGATTCACTATGCTCACTCTGGGACATTATGGGACACTATGGAATGGTGGGTGGGACAGCACTGTGTATATCTGTGTTATTTGAGGCTGGTTTTGATGTATGGACATCAATGTATGTTAGGATGGATGGGTGTTAATGTTGATATGTAAAAAATACAGTAAATTGTTTACTTGGGGTCTTAAAGGTGGTAATTTGTATATAATTCACATGGGTGTATTTATGTAAAAGAGGAGATGGAATTAATAAGTGTTCACTTCTTCCTTCTCCCTTTCGAACACTGTATACTGTTACTTTATTGCATTTGACATTTGTTTTGTTTTTGTTATACTTTTTTGTTCGAAATAAAGTATCTATCTATCTATCTATCTATCTATCTTATCTATCTATCTATCTATATGAAGCAATGACTTTCCACAAGTGCGCACACGAACAACGTGCGTGACCATCATCTGCGCAGAGTTTAGAAGCACCCCGTTCATGCGAGCTTTCCAGTCAGTGAGTGTCTCGCTAGCGTAACTGTCCAAGAGAAACATGAGATTATTAAAGAACTTTAAATGCTGAAAAAAGTCAGAAGAGGTATGCAAGCACTGGAGTTTATCATGGTTTTAACCCAATGGAAATGGGAGCAATAATGGAAGAGTCGCTTAGCTAAAAGATGTGGTTAGAATTCATATGCAACCGGCTTCACATGAAGGGAAAGGCAAGGGGGACTGATGAATTGCTGAGAATATATTTCACCAGCCACTACAATGTTAATGTGTTAATGTTGATATGTAAAAAATACAGTAAATTGTTTACTTGGGGTCTTAAAGGTGGTAATTTGTATATAATTCACATGGGTGTATTTATGTAAAAGAGGAGATGGAATTAATAAGTGTTCACTTCTTCCTTCTCCCTTTCGAACACTGTATACTGTTACTTTATTGCATTTGACATTTGTTTTGTTTTTGTTATACTTTTTTGTTCGAAATAAAGTATCTATCTATCTATCTATCTATCTATCTTATCTATCTATCTATCTATATGAAGCAATGACTTTCCACAAGTGCGCACACGAACAACGTGCGTGACCATCATCTGCGCAGAGTTTAGAAGCACCCCGTTCATGCGAGCTTTCCAGTCAGTGAGTGTCTCGCTAGCGTAACTGTCCAAGAGAAACATGAGATTATTAAAGAACTTTAAATGCTGAAAAAAGTCAGAAGAGGTATGCAAGCACTGGAGTTTATCATGGTTTTAACCCAATGGAAATGGGAGCAATAATGGAAGAGTCGCTTAGCTAAAAGATGTGGTTAGAATTCATATGCAACCGGCTTCACATGAAGGGAAAGGCAAGGGGGACTGATGAATTGCTGAGAATATATTTCACCAGCCACTACAATATTAAAGTTATGTTCCCTATTATGTACCTGGCAAGTTAAGATGACCGAAATTCACAAAGACAGTGACTTTAATCTATCAGCAGCCTTCAGACAAGCTAAACGTGCCAACATTTGGATTTCAAAATGAGTGATTTTCCTGCTGTCTTTGTGGTGAGGAGATTTCTAAAACAAACTGTAAATATAAAGAAATATTATAACAGAAATAACAGCATCCTTGTCATTTAAGTTAATGAATATTCATTCGTCGGCCTCCGTCGGTCTATGATGACCATGGAAGAGAATCCTAAACGTCTACTCTGCTGGAACAGCACCACCTGTGGCTGAACAGGCCGATGCGCGAATGGCAGTCCCTGTCACACAGGTCGCACTTGTGGGTGGTTTCCATGCTGCTGGGTCTGTGGCGGTTCTTCCTGCGGGTCCTTTTTTCATCTGCTGCAGCAGTCAGTCTCTCTTCACCCGCCTTGAGCTGTCTGGTCAGGGTGCCTCTCCATTTGGAGTGGTCCGTTGCAAGGTCCTCCCAGCGCTCTGTGTTGATCTCCAGGGCCTTCATGTCTCTCTTGCAGACGTCTCTAAAGCGCAGCTGCGGGCGGCCAACGTCTCTCCTGCCAGTTGCCAGTTCTCCGTAGAGGACGTCTTTTGGGATTCTGCCATCCTCCATACGGTGAACGTGGCCTAGCCAGCGGAGCCTGCGCTGCCTGAGTAGAGTGAACATGGAGGGAAGGCTGGCGCGGGACAGAACTTCTGTGTTGGGCACTTTGTCCTGCCAGGATATGTCCAGGATGTGGCGAATGCAGCGCAAGTGGAAGGAGTTCAGTCTCTTTTCCTGCCGGGCGTATGTTGTCCACGTCTCACTCCCATAGAGCAGTGTGCTGATGACGCAGGCGTTGTACACTGCCATCTTCATCTTGACAGAGACTTTGGGATTCTCCCACACTCGTGTGGTGAGGCGAGCGAGTGTGAAGGCTGATTTTCCAATCCTCTTGTTGATCTCTGTATCAAGGGAGAGGCTGTTGCTGATCGTGGACCCCAGGTACGTGAACTGATTCACGACCTCCAGCTCGTAGTCGTCGATGGTGATGGTTGGTGGTGCTTCCGTGCCTTGCGCCAAGATGTTAGTCTTCTTCAGGCTGATGGTAAGCCCGAAGTCCTTGCATGCCTGGGAGAAGCGGTCCATCAGGGTCTGAAGCTCCTGCTGTGCGTGGGTTGCGACTGCAGTGTCGTCTGCGAACAGCATGTCTCTGATTAGAGTCTCACGTACTTTGGTTCTGGCTTTCAGGCGGGCGAGATTGAAAAGCCTACCGTCAGATCTTGTGTGCAGGTAGATTCCCTCTGTTGCTGTGCTGAAGGCATGCCTCAGGAGCATAGCAAAGAAAATCCCAAAGAGGGTTGGCGCAAGTACACAGCCCTGTTTCACTCCGCTGCGTATGTTGAATGGCTCTGAGACGTTGCCATCATGCTGCACTATCCCCTGCATGTTGGTGTGAAACGATTCGATGAGGCTTTGCAACTTTGGTGGGCATCCTATCTTTGGCAGGATCTTGAAAAGGCCCTCTCTGCTGACCAAATAGAATGCTTTGGTGAGGTCGATGAAGGCGACATACAGGGGCATGTTCTGTTCTCTGCATTTCTCCTGGAGTTGGCGGATGGAGAAAATCATGTCTACCGTCGATCGCACAGCGCGGAAGCCACACTGAGACTCGGGGTAGACACGTTCGGCAAGCTTCTGTAGACGAACGAGAACAACTCGTGCGAAGACTTTGCCAACAACGCTGAGGAGGGAGATGCCCCTGTAGTTGTTGCAGTCGCTTCTCTCCCCTTTGTTTTTGTAGAGGCTGATGATCTTGGCGTCCCTCATGTCCTGTGGTACGGCACCTTCCTTCCAACACTGGCAGAGGACGTCATGCAATGGCAGCAGTAGGGCGGTCTTGCAGTGCTTGATCAGGTCAGGGGGTATGCCGTCGTTGCCGGGTGCCTTGCCAGCGGCCAAGCTATCAATGGCCTTGCTGAGTTTGTCGATGGTTGGCTCGGCGTCAAGTTCGTCCATGGATGGCAGGCAGTCGATGGCATCAAGGGCTGACGGTGTCACGGTGTTCTCTCTGGAGTAGAGGTCGGAGTAGTGTTCCACCTATCTCTCCATCTGCTTGTTCTTTTCTGTGATCATCACCCCAGTGGAGGATTTGAGGGGGGCCGTCTTGCTTTGAGCCGGACCAAGTGCTTTCTTGATGCCATCGTACATACCATGGATGTTCCCAGTTATGGCAGGGGTTTGAATGTCTTGGCTGAGCTGAGTCCAGTACTCGTTGGCACAGCGCCGAGCAGTCTGCTGAACTTTGCTTCTCGCAGCCCTGAGAATCTGGAGATTCTTCTCGTTTGGGTACTCAGCAAGTGCTGAGCGCTTGGCTTCAATGACGGGGGTCATCTCGGTCAACTTGGCATCAAACCAGTCCTGTGACTTCGAGGTCTTCCTCCCAAAGGTAGCCAAGGCTGTGCGGTGGATGGTGTTTCGCAGTTCTTCCCACTTCTGTTTTGCAGATTCTCCTTCTTGTGGTACACCAAGTTCCTTCTCAAAGGTGGAGGCAAACTGCTCAACAAGTTCTGGTTGAGCCATCTTGCTGGTGTCAATCCATGCCTTTCCAGGCTGTCTAGCACGATGGAATTTCTTCAGCTGCAGCTTGACCTTGCAACACACCAATGAATGGTCTGTGTCACAATCTGCACTCTGGAATGAACGGGTGATTAGCACGTTCTTCAGTGAGGTGCGCCTGGTCAGGATCAAGTCCAGCTGGTGCCAGTGTTTTGAGCGTGGATGTTGCCAGGAAACCTTGTGTTGGGGCTTGGTCTTGAAGAACGAGTTTGTGATGCACAGATCGTGATATGTGCAGAACTCGAGCAGCCGCTGTCCGTTGTCGTTCATTCTGCCCACGCCAAAAGGTCCAAGACAGGAGGGCCAGGAGTCATGGTCATTACCCACTCTGGCATTGAAGTCTCCAAGGAGAATGAGTTGTTCAGAGTTGGGGATGGTCCTGACGGTTGTTGCGAGATTCTCATAGAACTCGTCTTTTGCCTCTGGTGTGGCTGTCAGTGTTGGTGCATACACACTGACAAGGGTGACTGGGCCTTGAGTGGTGTTCAGGCGGAGGGTGAGGAGTCGTGCAGAGCCAGTGCTGCCCAGTTCCACCATCTTCAGCAAGGTGTTCATCACTGCGAAGTCCACTCCGTGTTCCCTGTGTTCGTCGCTGCCCTTTCCCTGCCAGTAGAACGTGTAGTCTTTCTCTCTCAGTGTGCCTGCGTTAGCCAACCGTGTTTCCTGGAGAGTGACGATATCCACTACCAGTCTCTTCAGCTCATTATTGATGATGGCAGTCTTCCTGGTGTTGTTGATGTCCTTGAGGTTAGCAGCGAGTCCTGTCATCATAGTGCGGACGTTCCAAGTTCCCAGTTTTAGAGTTGGTCTCTTTTGTTTTATTTCTTGCCTGGTGCGAAGGTTCTCAGCCTGCTGTTCGGACTTCTCCTCATCCCCATGCACCCAATGAGGAAAGCAAGCTGTGGCGGGACAACACCTTATTGGCTGGGGGCTGCCCAGCTTGAGGCGGGCGGTAGCTGTCCAGTGAGATCTGATGATCCCTCCCACCGTCGGGAACAACCCCTGGCGCCGCGCTCTACGCCAATTGAGCGGTGGCTTATAACTGGTAACTGTCATTCCCCGTGTTTTTTCTACGCCAAAGGCGAAGCTGGAGTGTCCTCTCCAGTGATCCGGTGTTCTACCTTCCAGCATTGGCGTTGGTAGGATTCAAGCCTGGGCAGGAAGATATGGAGGACAAGATGTTGCCCATGCAGCATGTCCCCCCTCTCCACGTCACTGATGAATCCAAAGGAACAGCAGGGCTGCTACAGTTTGGCACCAGCGCCGTTGCAGGAGCTGCCAGAACGATGTTGAGCACAACATAGAACTGCCTTAGGGGCTCCGACTCCGGATTTTTCCTCAGGGTTGACTCCCGAAGCCTTTCCCGTGACCGGGTATGCCGCAAGGCAGCGGAGGTTTGAAATCAGGGTTTACCTTCCCCTAGATGGGCTACCTTCCCAGGTTGACGAGCCACCATCTACCCGAAGCATCTGGTTTTAAGGCACCAGAGATCCGCCCTCGCCCCTTCTCCTATTAGTAAAAGCAGTTCCGCCGGGCTTAGAGACTAAACCACACGGGCAGGCTAGGAGTTGGATTTAGTTGTCAGAGGCTTTTCACGACGCACGCCATAAGGAGCATTTTATGAGCACTGGGAGCTTAACCCCAGTGCCGCTCCTGGCTATGACAACCTTGGAACCTTTCATGAATATTCATTAATAATTCATTAAATACAATTTTATTAATATTTTTTTCTTTGTAATCAGAGTTAAATTGTTGTTCGGTTCTGACTGAAAAGTTATGGTCAAAAATGTAAATTGTTATTTGGGAAAAAGTAAAAAAAAATTACCACAGTCTGTTTCAAATTTATTTAAAAAGCAGTAATTTTATTAAAAAAACAGACAAAAATAAGCCATAAAATAATCCACAAATTTTTAATAAAGTTTCAAATGTACAAGAAAAGTCAATTTTACAAGAGGAAATTACAAAGTTGAGGAAAATTGTTTCAAATTTAGATAAATTTAGAGAGAAAAGTAGAAAACTATAAGAAAATTGTTATAAATTTTGGAGAAAAACCTCAAACCTTCAAGACTGAAGTGATATAGTGCAGGTCCTTCCTACCTACGGCTGTCAGACTTTATAACCTAAGCAGGGCTGCTCATAGAAGTTGTAAAAAAAAAAAAAAAACTTATGACCTAATAAGCATTGAATGCAAAAGACGTAACAAACTTTCACAATAATGGTCCCCTCCATTACACAACTAGGACAATATCAATCGCTACAGAGGGTGACAACTAGTCTGACTCAAATATGAAATATGCTGTATGGGTACATATTCATACTAGGTGGGGTAACTGAATAGACCATTATGCTGTTTATTCCATCTAGCTACAATGCTCCCCACTGTGTGTGTGTATATATATATATATATATATATATATATATATATATATATATATATATATATATATATATATATATATGTGTGTGTGTGTGTGTGTGTGTGTGTGTGTGTGTGTGTGTGTGTGTGTGTGTGTACATATGTATATTAACTGCTCTTTTTATCTTATCTGCTAAATTATTGCTCTGAGTGTTGCTATCCCTGTGCGGTTGCAATCCTGGAATTTCCACACTGTGGGACTAATAAAGGCTTATCTTATCTTATATCTCAAGTTTTAAGTGGGCGCTATTTGTACCCTTATCTCAACTAGAAATTTTGGGTTGTCTACTTTTAATTACTAATTTCAAAGCACTGCTTTTACATGAGTAGAATTTCTGGTTACTAAATCTACCTGATCATATAATTTAAGGATGCATGAGTACATTACTATTATGAATGTTTCTTTCTCTTCCCTACTCTCTATGGAGAAAAAAAAAGAAACACTAGAATAAAAATACAAAAAATACACATATTTTTGTCATTTATGTAAACCATGACAAAAATATATTTATATATATATATATATATATATACAGTATATATATATATATATATATATATATATATACAGTATATATACAGTATATATATATATATATATATATATATATATATATATATATATATATATACAGTATATATACTATATATATATACTGTATATATATATCCTGAAGAACAAAACATGACACTTGATATTTTCTAACCTGTTTGTATACCACCATAGACAGAGAGAGAACCTGAATTAGACAGAGCTCAGAGAGGGCAAGATGAGACAAAAGAGAGGAGCCAAGGAGAGGAAAGTGTTCAAGCAGAGGGTCCAGGAGAGGTGCGAGCAGAGGAAAGAGAGAAGGAAAACACCACTAAAAAGTCTAAACACAGGATGTCTGGGTGGGACCCCAACTGAATCAATATTCCAATATTCAAGCCTCGGTTGCGGTAAGTTTTGTAAATGGTAAGTTTTATATGCAGCAATTAACATATTCCGGTAACAATGGTGTCATTTGTTCCCCCCCGCCCCCCAGGAAAAATATGTTGCCACTGCGCCAAGGTCTTTAAGCCAGAGGAAAAACTCGGCTGTCATAAAACATCTGCGTCACCTGCTGTCCCAGGTGCAGGTCAGTGCTTGTCACATGATGTGTCCAAAAAAGTACAGAAAAAACCCAGTTGTACCAAGCATTTCACATCACAAGATGGCAGTGCAGTATCAATCCATGTGGCTCCACTCTATAAAAGCACTCTTCACCTTAAAGAAATTGTTTCACACAAAAATCTGGTCAAGAATTGTTTCCTTCACCTGAGGACCACAGTTTGAAAACACATTTCATGGTAAAAGGGCCGATAAGGGGACCATTTCGTGCCAGGAAGGGATTACTCTGCACTCATAAATAACTGGAGCTTCCTCCCCAGCAAGTCAGTTTTATGCTTAAAGCACTGTTTGGAGACATCACAGAAACTCCGGATTGCATTCCACAGGTCGCTCAGAATTATCCACAGCTCAACGTTGCCCCCTTCTTTCAATTCAGGGACATGTTCAGGGACAGAAACGCAATTTCATCTTGCCTGCACTACAGTTGTATGTACAGCAATATGACAATAAAGGTTGATTTGATTTGATTTGATGTTGGATTTAATCAACATTGGAATTCTGGGTTTTATCTGCTGAAATAATCCTTTCTCCTCAAGACTTTTTTTCCCCAGGAAGTACTGCACAGAACACTGTTGAAGATGATCGCCTCTGTGTTGGACAGTGATGTGTTCGAAATGTTTCATTAGTCATTGATTTTAAATGTGTTGCATATTTGAAAATGCTTAAATGAACTTTATTCTAATGGATGTTAATTATCGAAGGACAAGTTTATAAAAGTGCATGCTCACTGAACATTCATTATGAATCACTGAAGTTCGCTTAGATTTTTATATTAAGTATATAATGAATTTCACAGTTAAAATGTGTATATGCTTTCGGAAACTTATGCTAGTCATCTGACTGGTACCAGCCAATCACCACGCTGTCTCTGTTGGATGACGCCCCTTTCATTCTATTGGTCAGTTGCAGACAAAGGACAGCTTTCTTATTGAACCATAGCCCATTCGAATCTCCCATGACAGCCGTTAATTGGTTTTTCTTGCTGCCAGTCATATTTTATGATCCAATGAGCACACTCTGTTAAACAGAGAAAATGCCTTAGCAGTTCAGTTAAGTTTTGTTTCAGTTCAGTTCAGTCTTTGTTCAGTCTTTGTTTTAGTCTTTGTCGAGTTTTCTAAAGCTCTTATAGTTGACTTTTTGTTAAGTCTATTTCTGTTTTTCTGGCATCTGAGAAGAGATCATCAAATCAGAATCAAATCAAATCAAATCAAACTTTATTGTCATATTGCTGTACATACAACTGTAGTGCAGGCAAGATGAAATTGCGTTTCTCTCGGCATCAATATAAATAGAAGCAGCATGATTTAAGACACACTCACACATAGCTCCACCCCCACCCCCCCCATCCATTCACACATCCCTGAGACATACTTGGGGGAAGAAAAAAAAAACTAACTATAATATACAAATAATATACAAAATGTCCGTAGGTGCAGTAGTGTGTATGAGAGATTCCGGGTCAACTGTTCAGCATCCTGACAGCTTGTGGAAGGAAGCTGTTGATCAGTCTGGTGGTTCTGCCTCTGATGCTCCGGAATCGTTTACCAGATGGAAGAAGTTCAAAGTGTTTATGCAGAGGGTGAGAACGGTCCTTGACAATGTTCAGTGCCCTGCTCCTACAACGGTTCTGAAAAAGTTCTTGGACAGAGGGGAAGGAGACTCCAATTACCCTCTCAGCCCCCTTGACTATCCTCTGCAGGGCTTTTTTGTCTGACATACTGCAGCTGGAGTACCATGTAGCAATGCAGTATGTCAGAACACTCTCCACCACACCTCTGTAGAAGGTCCTGAGGATGCAGATGGGGAGAGAGGCCTGTTTGAGTTTCCTCAAGAAGTGCAGTCTCTGCTGAGCCCGCTTCCTGATCTCCAAGGAATTCTTGCTCCAGGTCAGGTCCTGCGAGATCTGCACTCCGAGGAACTTGATGTTCTCTACTCTGTCCACTAAACGGCCGCCGATGCTGAGGGAGACGTGCTCAGGCTGTGACCGCCGGAAATCGATAATCATCTCCTTCGTTTTGTCCACGTTGAGCACCAGATTGTTCTCCCTGCACCAGCCCTCCAGGTCTCTCACTTCTTCCCTGTACATTGATTCCTCATCCCTCTGAATAAGTCCCGCCACCGTGGTGTCGTCTGCAAACTTAATAATCTGGTTCCCCTCGTGTCTGGATACACAGTCATGTGTTAGAAGTGTAAACAACAGTGGACTGAGTACACAGCCTTGAGGGGATCCGGTGCTCAGCGTGACAGAGTTGGAGATGTTGTTTCCAACCTGGACAGACTGAGGTCTCTCAGTCAGAAAATCCAGGATCCAGAGACACGTGGCGGTGTTCAGACCGAGAAGGAGTAATTTCTCCATCAGTCTCTGGGGAATAATGGTGTTGAATGCTGAACTGAAATCAATGTACAGGAGTCTGGCGTAGGTGTCTTTCTGGTCCAGGTGGGTGATGACAGAGTTTAGGGTGGTGACTATAGCATCCTCCGTGGAGCGGTTTGAACGATATGCAAACTGGAGCGGGTCGTGTGATGCAGGGAGGCAGGCTGTAATGTGTAGTTTGACAAGCCGTTCAAAATACACTCAGTGCAACAGGACGATAGTCATTCAAACAGGACACAACTGGTTTCTTTGCCACCGGTACAATGATAGAGGTCTTGAAGCATCTGGGAACGATGGCCTGACTCAGGGAGATGTTATAAATGTCAGTCAGGACATCCGCCAACTCGTTCACGCAGTCTCGGAGCACACGTCCCGGAATGTTGTCCGGACCTGCAGCTTTGTGTGGGTTGACTCTGGTTAGGGTCCTCCGTGTGTCCGCTGTGTTGATGGTAAAAGCTGGTCCGACCGATGGTGGGGGTGGGCCAGCCCTCCCTCATCCTTTCTTGTTGAGTGATTTTTAAACTTTTTCCCCCGAAACTGCCTCATCAACATCTCATGAAGTCAGAAGAGCTAGGATTTTGTGAGTGGAACTGTTAATATCCATTAATCCATTAATATCCCCCCAGGGAACGGTTTTGGCTCCCTTCCTGTTCACCCTTTATACTGCAGACTTCTCACACAACACAACACACTGCCATCTACAGAAGTTCTCTGACGACTCTGCGATCGTTGGCCTCATCTCCAACGGAGATGAAGCTGAGTGCAGAGGACTTATCCAGGACTTCGTGGACTGGTGCCATCGGAACTGCCTCCAGATCAACGCGAGGAAAACTAAGGAGCTGGTGGTGGACTGCAGCAGGCAAGGACAACCCCTCACAGCACCAGTAAATATACAGGGAACAGACATTGAGATGGTGACATCCTACAAGTACCTGGGTGTTCATCTGAACAATAAACTAGACTGGTCACACAATACTGACGCACTCTACAAGAAGGGACAGCGCAGGCTGTTCCTACTGAGGAGACTTGGGTCTTTTGGTGTACAAGGGGCGCTGCTGAAGACATTCTACGACATGATGGTGGCATAAGCCATCACTTTTGGAGTGGTCTGCTGGGGCAGTGGCATTACAGCAGCTGATAGGAAGAGACTGAACAAACTGATCAAGAAAGCTAACTCTGTCCTGGGGCAACGCCTTGACCCAGATTGGCAGCTGATTCCACAGGAGAGGAGCTTGATAACTGAAGGCTCTGCCTCCCAGTGTACTTTTGGAGATTCTAGGTATTACAAGTAATCCTGCATTTTGGGAGCGTAGTGCTCTGTTAGGATAATACGGTAGTATCAGATCTTTTAAATAAAAAGGAGCCTGATTGTTTAGACTAGTTACTACATGCACCTGCGTCACACAAATTCAATCAGAGTATCTTGAACTTCAGGCATTACTTCTGGTTCGCACTATTGTTAACATTAGATCAAAGTCAAGTAAATGGAAGATCTCTGCTATTTTCTAATAATTTAATTTTTTGCTAATTTTCTGTATATGTGTAGAAGTGAGTCCACTTATCTGTTTTGGTCTTAAGTATGCAGTCCAGTTTTTCCATAGTGGATGTTGATCATGGGGGCCTCCCCTTCATCCATTACCTTCAGAGTCACATGAGGTGCCGACAAGGCAGTTAGTGCATATAAGGGTTGTATTGAGTCTGGTACAGTAACTGCAACGGCCACCCCTTCCTTCCCCACATAAATGTCCCCAATCTCAATCGTTGGTTGTTCTGTGGTTTCTTGAAAATGTTGTGCATACCCTTCCCACAATGCATCATAGTTCTCGTCACTGAAAAGCTCATAGTTAAAGGTGCAATGAGGTGGGTCGTGGGGATTTTCATAGGGGTACCCAATGGATGTCCAAGGAAGCCACTGTGAAAAGATGTCCTCTAAGGGACTTTGTTCAAAGTCAAAATGTAGCCCCCACCAAATTTCCACACCCACTTCAGTGAGTGGATCAGTTGGATTTGCAAGAGATTGTATCATTTGTCTCAGTGCACGTTTGGGCATTGCACTGACCTGTCAGGACAAGTTATGTCAATGTGGGTGGGTGCCAAGAATAATGAAATGTTTTGTGAACACATTATGTCTCTTGCTAACAAGTTCACAGGGCATGTTGGTGATAGTAAGATGGAATGTTCAAATCTGAGCAAATTCCACAAACAGGGAACAGGTCTGGACAGCGGCCACTGTTCTGTGTTACCCGAGAAACCAACAACAGGTACGGTATTCATTGAAATGGGGAGTGGCGTATTTAGCGTGGAATACCTGGCTCCTGTGTCAATCATGCACATGTAATCTCAACCATGCACTGTCAATTTTACTAGGGGTTCGAGAAATAGATCTGTGGGACACAGAGAGGCACCTGCTGTCAGTCCTGGGCAGCCCTATTGTGGTAATTGATGAGCTCCAGGGGCTTGGTGCCGATTGTCCTGGGCCTGGGGAGAAGGAGGAAGAGGAGGACCTGGTGGGGGAGGATACACATTGTGATGATAATGAGGGACCCCTCAGGTTGCCTTTGTGAGTATTGTTGTGGGCACTGTTGAGCCCAGTGGCCAAATCGTTGACATTGGAAGCATTGGTCCCATGGGCTGCCCCCACTCCCACCCCCAGGGTTTACTGTTGACACAGCCTCTGCCTCTGTTATTAAACCTCTTCCATCCCCTGTGGGCCTGCGGCTGATACTAATAGGGCAGATGGGGGGGGGGGGTCTGGGTAGGGTCCATATTGTTGTGATGTGACGTCCTGGGGTGGTTGCATAGATAGAGGTTGATGGGGCATGGGTTGTTGTGGCATCTGCTTAGCAGAGGCTTTATTTTGGTTTACCTTATCTCTCATCTCTTTCATCTGTAACTTCGCTACTTGTGACTGCAGAGAAGCTAATTCCTTCTTTTCCTGCTCACGTTTCTCAATCTTATTATCAATGTACTGGGCAACATGAGCTGACCAAATAGTGAACGGTAGGCTGGAGAGTTCAACCACTTGCTTCAACATTTTCTGTATGATGGTGGGTAGTGGGGCTTCTACTGCTCCCCTAAAGAGTATCTCAATTGTACCATTCGTGGCTGGGTCCCCACCTGTCCTATCCTGCCATAATTCTCTTACTCGGAGTAAGTATGTGGTACCCTTCTCATGATCGTTAGGTGGGATGTCACACAGCTCGGCCAATTTCATTTGAATCGGGATCTTTTCACGGATTATGGGCCACAATAAATACACCACTGCTGACAACGGGGATTCATTCTTGTCCAAATGTGTACCTCCTAATTGTTCCACCCCCTGTAGCATCCCCAAGGAAGTACAGGAGGCAAATACCTGTCTAAAGTCTCCCAGAGCCAGTGCAATTACAGCACAGGCCTCAAGGAAAGCCTTGATCCATGGCGCACTGCCATTATGTATATCTGGTAGCTGAGATTTTATCAAGGCTGTGTTTTGTAGTGAAAATGGAGTGAAGTTTGTGGCCACACGGCCACTGTTTGATGTTGCCATGATCAATGGCACTTACCTCGCTCGGGGAGTGTGATTCCTGTCTGTACATGTATGTACATTACCAGGGTCAGGCCTACGGGCTGCTATGTGTGGACTGCATCTATTAGAGGCGGCATCGTGTAGAATGAGTCCTATGTCTTCAAAGGCTGAAGTGAGGGCATGTACTGAGGGTGCGCCTTGGTTAGTGGCTGCCTCTGCATATGACCTGGGTTCAAAAGGGCAATTTGATATTGTCCCTGTATTATCAGAGGTGTTTACAGCACGTTCCATGGCTTTTTCTAAAAAAAAATACTTTAGTTTGCTCAGTATGTTCTGGCCCTTCCTGGACCGGGGCTGTTTGTAACCATCCATTTTTAATCACCACCTAAGGGGCCATTGTCGTAGGTGTTGATTGAGTACATTCAATTGGCACCTGTGCCGAGACAGTAGTTTGATGTATGTAATTTTGTCACCTGTCTTATAGGGCTTTTTGTGAATGAAACTGTTAGTCAATTATAGTGAGATGTGATTTTAGCAGTAGTTTTAGGTGCCAGTTATGCAATTCTCAGTTCTCATGAACACGTGCTGACTACAGCTGATTCACGAATACTGTTTATGCACATTTAGAGAACATATGAGTAGTTTGAATCTGGAATGGCTTGTTAATACTAACACAGCTTCCTGGCAAAATACGTATGGCTTACACTTAAATGACAAGCAGACTAACACTTAAATGTTCATAAACGAGATTCAATATTTGAGACGCTATCAGAAGGTAAATGGAAAGCAGCAATATAATTTGTTTTACTTACATGTGATCAGTTGATCATCTATAATCCATCTTTGAGTGTCCCTTTGTTTTAAATTCTTTTACTGAAGTCACAGAGGGAGAAGAGGGTCATTAGGTGATGTCGTGGAGGTGGGGGTGGGGTGGGGGGTGGATGCAGCCAATTCAAGTGAGTCTGAAGAGGAACTCACACGGTTGCTGGGGTATGGAGGTGATCCAGAGCCACCACCATCATCTCAGATCAATAGAGAAACACACAAACCATTAAACAGCATCTTTCTGTCCTTTTTTCCATTTTTTGTCATGTTTATTAATTATTTTTCTTTTGCTCTCACCGTTGCAGCATAAGTCTGTTATTCTTACATTTTTGTTTCCTTCTTCCAATCGTTTCTCCATACTTTTTTCTTGTATCCTGCACAAAACTTTAACAATTCATCAGCCTTCAATTCTTCTCTAAAACCAAACTTCCTTTTCCATTTTCTGTCCACTCTCAGCATACAACATTCACTTTGCCATCCATGCACATTTCCACAACTTTTTTTCATATTTTTCCTTTTTCTTCATTTAAATTACCCCACTTTTATATATTCTCCACGAATGATTTTTTTTGAATGAATGAATTTATTTTATTTATTTGAATTTATTTTATTTGAATGAATGAATGAATGAATGAATGAATGAATTTATTTATTTTTATTTCGGATAGTACATTACAGGTTAAAAGAAACTGTATAATATAACAACAAGGTCAAATTAGACAAAGACTCCTTCTACTATACAATTCCACGTGAGTTATCCGAAATGGGTGATGGCTGAAGCCGCAGCTTATATTGCCCACCCATATTCCAACCAGGAATTCAAAGGAGAAAAAAGAGAAAACAAGACAAGAGCGATTACAATTTAAAACAAGGCTAAGACAAAATGTGACTGAGAGAAAAAGAAAAACTGAGCTAGTCTAAGTTAAGCGGTTACTATTCAAAAACAAATCTAAGACATAGTGTCACAAAGAAAAAAAGAAAAAAACTAAGCTACAACACAACACAGGCTGGAAATGTCAATCCTTATGTGAGTTTACATGTCGTCTTGTAAATATGTTTGGAGTATTTCTTCCTTTAGTTTTTGTTTAAATTGTCCAAGCGTTGTACATGATTTTAATTCAGGTCCAAAATCGTTCCATAATCTGACTCCTTGCACTGAAATACAGTGTTGCTTGGTGGTTGTTCTCACTGTAGGCTTTTGAAATATACATGTTCCTCTGAAGTGATATCGTTTCTCCCTTGTTTGGAACAATTTTTGGATATTTGCGGGCAGTGATAGATTCTTCACTTTGAACATTATTATTGCGGTTTTAAAGTCAATCAGATCTTTCAACTTGAGAGTTTTTTGTTTAAGAAAAAGTGGGTTTGTTGGTTCCCTGTAAGCTGCTTTGTTTATTATTCTAATAGCTCTCTTTTGAAGCATAAAGAGTGGATATATGTTTGTTTTATATGTATTTCCCCATACTTCATTACAATATGTCATGTATGGGAGTATTAATGAATGATACAAGGTGTATAGTGTGGGTTGATTCAGCAAATTTTTCACTCTGTGTAATATTGCAATTGATTTGGATACTTTACCTTTTATATAATTAATATGTGGCTTCCAACACAGTTTGTTATCAATTATTACTCCAAGGAATTTAGTTTCGGATACCCTTTCAATCTCTACACCATTTACACTGAGTTTGGGTACTGGGTAGTTGTGATGGTTGTTAAAGACTATAAATTTTGTCTTGCTTAAATTGAGTGTTAATTTGTTTGAATCAAACCACAGTTTCAGCTTTCCTAATTCCTTTCCGAGTGTATCCAGAAGTTGTTCCAAATTGTTTCCACTGCATAGCAGATTAGTGTCATCAGCAAACAATATTAAGTCCATTTTTTTCTGAAACTTTACATATATCATTTATATACATATTGAATAATAATGGTCCCAAAACTGAACCCTGTGGGACTCCACAGGTGACCTTCAGTAACTCTGAGTTTTTGCTGTTAACACATGCAAACTGATATCTATTCTTTAAGTAACTACTTAACCAGGACAGTGCTACCCCTCTAATACCACAATTTTGTAGTTTCTTTAATAATAGATTGTGATCTACTGTATCAAATGCTTTTTTAAGATCCAGGAATACTCCAACTGAATACTCTTTATTTTCAATGGCTGTTGATATTTTTTCTGTAAATTCCATTAAGGCATATGCTGTTGTCCTTTTGTGTCTGAACCCATATTGCTGCTCACACAATAAATCATTCTTCAGTATGAAGTTGTCAATTCTCTCATAGAATATTTTTTCAAGTATCTTGGAAAATTGCGGTAATAGTGAAATTGGTCTGTAGTTGGAGAGTTTCCCTCTGTCGCCTGTCTTGTAAATCGGAATTACTTTAGCTATTTTCATTGCATTGGGAAATATACCTGATTGGAGAGACAGGTTACAGATATACGTCAGTGGTTTCACTATGCATTCGATAACAGTTTTGACTAGTAGCATGCCAATACCATCGCAGTCAGTAGATGTTTTACTTTTGAACGATTTAACAATTTCCATGACCTCTCTTTCGTCTGTGTTCTTTATGAAGATGGTGTCTTTTACAGCAGTGTTATTGCATATTGTATCACCTGTAGGCGCCGTAGTGGGTATTTCTCGGGCCAGTTTAGGTCCAATGTTAACAAAAAAATTATTAAATTCATCTGCAGGTGAAGCTATATTCACATTCGGAGTCGATTTATTATTTTTTGGAATATTAGTTGGGTAGCTAGTATTTCTGCTTTTATTTCCAAGGATACTGTTGATTATTGTCCATGTATTTTTAATATTGTCTTTGTTTTTTTCCAATTCTTTACTGTAATAGTCTCTTTTACTGCATCTTATTATATATGTTAACTTATTTTTGTATGTTTTATTCCGTTGCTCTGCTCTTTTGTCCTTTTCTTTATGAAAGCTTTATATAATAAATTTTTCTTTTTACACGCCTTTTGTAGTCCTTTGGTTAACCATGGTTTGTCAGCAAATTTGTGTTTAAGCTTTTTTTTAACTAATGGGCAGTTTTTTTCATAAAGAGTGGTTACAATGTTTATAAATGTGTCATAGGCTTCATTTACATCTGTTACATAGACTTCTGTCCAGTCTTGCTTCAGCAAGTCCTCTTTAAAAGAACTGATTGTGTTTGGTGATTTGTGTCTGAACGATTTTGAGATTTTTTCTGGGTTGGGCCCCGTGTGGCCATGGATAAGTGCAAAGATTGGCAAGTAGTCGCTTATATCATTTATCAATAATCCACTTTCTATTTTCTTATCGAGAACATTGACAAACAGGTTGTCAATAAGTGTAGCAGAGTGAACTGTGATTCTACTGGGATGTGTTATTGTGGGATATAGACTCATGCTGTACATAGAGTTCATGAACTCTGTAACTACATTTTGTTGATGTGGATTAAGTAGGTCAATATTGAAATCTCCACAAATTGCTACCATTTTCTTACTAGTAATATTATTGTACAGCTCGACTAATTTATCTCTGAATGTCTCAATGCAAGTTCCCGGCGTTCTATATATGCAGCTTATGATTAGATTTTTTGTTTTGTCTAGGTCAATCTCAACAGTAACACATTCCAAAATCCCTGGTAGTGCTGAGGACATTTCATTTACAAGCTTACATCTATATAGGTCATCAATATACAGTGCAACACCACCACCCTTTTTTTGAGATCTGTTAATGTTAAACATCTGATATCCCTCTATTGCAATCAGGGGAGCCTGGTCTTTATTAAGCCAGGTTTCCGAGACTGCAATGGCTGTGAATTTTCTGTTTAGCTGTTTTAAATAGTCCTGAATCTGTGAGAAGTTTTTGTTGAGACTTCTGCTATTGAAGTGTATTATTGACAGTTTACCATCTAATTGCACTTGACTTTTGAATTGCTTTTCAGTGTAATATTCACAGTGGTTATGAATATTATTGAAAAAGTGGTTATCAGGATCAATATCATTCTCCATCTCTTGTGGTTTATGTTCAGCATAGTGGCATATTTTTAGAGTTTGAGTTTCCTCACTCTGTGTTTCATAGTCATTGTTCATTTGTATTTATCTAAGTCAGTAGCATCTCTGATCATTATACTTTTTGCTTGCTCAGGTGTTCCATTTAGTTTAATCCAAATTCTACAATTTCTTGTCCAGGTTGACTGTATCTTATTTTGTTTTTTTTAGCATCCGTGCCTGCCGTGCTAATTCAGCGGGTTTTTTTGTCAGGTGTTCATTTAGGTAAACTTGAGTTTCCTTTAGTTTTTTGGCCTGCCTCAGTATGTCATTTTTCACCCTCCTGTTCACAAAGCGCATCACAATTGATTTCTTTGTTTTGTTATCTTTCTTCGGTAAAGCATAACAGGCTGAGATCGCATTGGCTTCTACCTTAATGTCTTTATCATTAAGGAACTGAAGCACTTGGTTTTCTAGGGACATTGATTCACTTATGGAAGCATGTTCACCACTCAGTCCTGTTGCGGCATGGGCGTAGGACTGATATCTGATGTCTAGTCCACTTATAACTAGGTCATCAATGCGAGAACCTTGTTCAAGATCCTCGACGCGTTGCTCCAAAAGACGCCCGTGTTGCTCCAGGTCCATAATTTTTTTTGTCTTTTTCTTTTATTATTGAATGTAGGGCTTGTACCTCTTGTATTAGGTTTATTATTTTGGCCTGTTGGTTAGTCATTTTGGCCAATTCTTCTAACACAAAGTTCAGAGATTTTTTAATTTCTTCCAATTCCTCTTTTTTGGGTGGCATTTTACTGACCTGTGGATAGAAATAAACAGAGAATCCGGCTAGGCTATCGCCGGCGCCTGCCTCCGTCTACCTGGCCAGTTATGTCGCACACCGCCGGCGCAGCCGGAATCCACCGATCACAGCCACTCTTCGCCGTCTGGCTGGGTGGCTCCTCCGCTGGGCCCCGTCACCGCCAGTTATGTCGCACTTCAAATAACTTCAATCTGCTTGATGGCCAACTGCACCTCTGGGGTCAGATGCAAAACAGCCTCTAGATCTTCAGCAAATTCAAATTCTTCTTCCTCCATCATTGTCAAAAGCAAAGCAAAAAGGTATCCGGCACTTCCTGGTGAAAGGGCTTCTGGGATACTCGGCCGTCACGTTTTCTACACTTTTATTTTATAAGTAGAAATAAATCAACTTATTCTCTCCTCTGCCCAAATTAAAGTTGAACATCTTCTCTCCAGCTGATTGGGTAGCCCCTGCTCACTACATCAAACCCACACTGGGGGGCGTGGGAGGTCTTTATATTCTTTGCCGTGCATAGTCTTAGAGTTTTCCTTTCAGCCAGAGAGATAAGGCTCCAAAATTATTAGGAAAATTTGAAGCTCGATTTCGCAGTAGATTTATGAAAGAATGCACTTCCTATAGCTGTCCACAAGATGGAGGCACTGTACTCAAGAAGGAGGAGATACAGTGATGTTGCTTGAAGGCGTTTCAAGATGGCGTTTACCCTCATATGCGCACTGAATGCCACGTGGCTGCCTCTGCCACGTGCAACTGTGGCCCTGGAGTCTATTGTCCACAAACCATGGCTTGTTTTTCAAAGAAACCTTAAATTCAGCTGTAAACATTCAAGAATAACCTTACAACCTTAATTTAGCGATCCATTTTAATGCTGTTACTACAAATAATCTCCTCTCAGTAACTTTTAATCATGCTTTCAACAATCTCTCAGCTCCACTCAGGTGAGTGGAGGTGAATTACCCCCCCCTCCTTTGTGGAGAAACACACACATTTGCTTTAGTTCTCCTCACGGCAAGAAGAGTGCCGTTTAAGTTAAATCATACTATGGGAAAAAGTTAGTAGATATTTCCAGCCTCAGCCCCCATTATTTTTCAAACCACACATTTATCCCCTCCAGACTCACAGAATTAGCACAAACATCAGCATGCACAATATGGACAATACAAACAAAGGTTATTGTGTATCCTTCCCTGACGCAAATTTGCATGTACTCTTTTTCTCTTAGCATAACTTTATGTAGAGGATACTTTCATTGAGCCTCGTCAGGTCATCAATACAAGAGGTATCGTATCATAAAGTTCAGTCTTATACTGATTTTAACAAGCTATCTTTATTACTATGGACAGTCGTTCACTAATGATGTTCTATAAAATTCTCGCGCTATACCGTAAATTATTACTATTTTTATTATTATGGACAGCCGCTCACTAATGATGTTTTATAAGATTCTCACGTTGTACCATAAATTATTACTAGTTTTATTATTATTATTCAGTTAGTGATGTTATTTAGGGTCTTGCATTAGAATTAATTCTTTTTCTCACTCACAGATTAAATTTGAGATCTCGTATTGCTACATTAATCGCTCATTGATTAAGTTTGAGATTCTTCTAATGTATTAGAGTACCTTATTTATGCTCACTATTGATGTAAAAAAGTTCTCACATTGCAAATCTTCCTTATTTATAGAAAGCGACTCTCTGATCTTGGGACACTTCTTCACTCTCCCTCGCGCAAAGCTATGTGATTCCTACATTACATGTGACCGCTGATTTCCATCAAAAACAATTTCTCTGGAGTTTAAATTTCAATTCCCCGTGTTATAAAATTTGGAGATTGGATATACCCCTTAATCAAACAACACAAAATATAGTATGCCCAAACTGCATAAATTCACGTATAAAAGGTTTTCTGCTTACCTTTGTGTTCAGGCGCCACGGTTGTCTGAAAAAGGGTCCTCGATCTGCTCCGGACTCATCTCAGAATAATTCAATCCGGGTCACGGCACCACGATTGTTAAAACCCCAATTCTTTGGTTGAAAGCTCCCAAGAATAAGTTGGAGAATTCTTCAGTTCAGAGATGCAACATTTATTCAGAGGTCACATATAAAGCAGGGACGTGGCTCCAGCAGGAACACAGTCAGACTTAGCCCCTACTTCTGGGAGTGATGTACACTTATCTTCTTGGGCAGGGGGCACACCCCCGTACAGTGGGATGGACTTGCTCGCAACCGTCCTGAGTGGCCAGTTTAATTCTGAAGTGAAACAGGCCGTCCTCTGTTGCACGTATACTATCCCAATAATGTATTATGAAAATGTGTGTGAGTGTTGTTTTGGGTGTGCATCTACTGCAACAGACCTGACTAATAGAATTGAGAAAGAGAAGAGGGCTCTATGGCTACTCCTTATTCCTGTTTATCAGATTGTGGTTGCTTAACACTTCCGACTGTAGTTTAACACTTTTAACATATTTGTTCATAAGAATGCAAACAAAGACTCCTGACATATTTGTTCATAAGAATGCAAACAAAGATTCTTGACGTATTTGTTCATAAGAACACAAACAGAATACGTGTAGAGCATAATGGGAGATTGCCTACAGAATTATTATTTTGTCACTCTAACTTTTTTTTTTTTTAGATTTAGTATACTTTATTGATCCCCAGAGGGGAAATTGAGGGTCATCCACCACCTGGATGGATGAAGCAGCCACGATACGGCGCTTTCCCTTAACCATTCACACACACATTCACACCTAGGGCCACTTTAGAGTCTCCAATTAACCTAACCTGCATGTTTTGGGCATGTGGGAGGAAACCGGAGAAATCCCGGAGTAAACCCATGCAAACACGGGGAGAACATGCAAACTCCACACATATCACTGTTGGTCAGGGGCTGGGATCGAACCCACGATCCCACGATCCCCTGGCCAAGGGTAAACTGTGCTGCCGCAGTGCTAACCACTGCACCACCGTGCAGCCCAATGTGGCAAAGGACAGTGGCAAAGGACAGGCCAAAACAAACTGACTCCAGTATCTGTTTCAGTGACTGACCAGACGATAGGTTTGTTTATCTCTGCTCTTTGTGTAGTGCATGTCACAATGCACCGACTGGCAAAAGTCCACCACAGACCTTTCAACAGATGTGCTTATCTGCCAGGATGTCCAGTCTCACCCCGTTTAACTGGGAGTGGTCCACCACAGACCTGTGACAGAAACTGTTTTTAGCTCTTTTCATCTCAGGATGCCCAGTTTCACCCTTCACACCCTCAGAAGGGCAGGGTTGCTGGTTGAGTCGCCGACGGCCTGACCCATGAGACCGGTAGTACCGATTTTCATGGTTATCCGGTAGCAAGCAAACCAGTGCCTGACCTGACATGAACCGGTATAACTAGCCGCTATAAAAACGTCCTAAATCAGGACAATGACATTTTTGTAGTCACCTGAAACAGGAGAATCTGCGTAATGTCACTGCAATCAAAGCATTGTGGAGGCCAACCACTGTTAATTTGGTGCTTGAACTCTTTTGGGAAGCCTTCACTATAGACTTAATTGGATGAAAATCATGAGGGAAAGACCTGTCCATTTCCAATAACTAATGCTTGAGGAGAATAATGATAAGGTATCAGAAGTTGACAGGCCTGAAGGTCAAAATTGCTCATGCTCCACAGTTCCATTCGCCCATATACGATGGCAACAACATTTGCAGGGTTTAAACCTCACATGGGCTGGATGACTCACCAAAAATTTCAAAGCTGCACACCACTTTTAAATTGGAAAAAAAGCTCACCCGTTAATTCAACAGCCTTGATATGTGAGTGGCCTTTCCGAAGGGATTGGGGCTGGACTAGAGACCCCAAATTTGGTGTGCTCAGTCATCATTTAGCCTACTATTCGCATGTAAATTTTGGTGGCTGTAGGTGGTGTAGAAATGTTTCATCCTGTTTCTCTTCCTCTGAAAATAGTGTGTTAGAGGCTCTCTTCAGACAAGGACAAAAAGAGACAAAAAAATTATATACCACCTGTTTTTACAAGAATGTAAGATAATAAGATAATAAGATAAGCCTTTATTAGTCCCACAATGGGGAAATTCCAGGATTGCAACAGCACAGGGATAGCAACACTCAGAGCAACAATCAGAAGGCAAGAAAAAAACAACATCTAGTAAACATATGTCCATATTACTATAAATGTATATATATAGACACACAGTGCAGAGCATTATGGTTGGTTGGTGAATGTGCAACAATCAGAAGGCAAGGGGGGAAAAAAAAGCAAGAGCAGCTAATATACATTCAATTCAATTCAACTTTATTTATATAGCGCCATTTCACAACAACAGTCATCTCATAGCACTATCAACTGTAGGGGGAACCCCCACAGTTGCAGAAAGACCCCAGCAATCAAGCGATCCCCTGTGAGCAAGCACTTGGCGACGGTGGAGAGGAAAAACTCCCTTTTAACAGGAAGAAACCTCCAGCAGAACCAGGCTCAGGGAGGGGCAGTCATCTGCTGCGACTGGCTGGGGGGTGAGGGGCTAGAGAAGAAGAAAAGGACAGACATGTAGAGAGCAAACAGCACAATGGGGACTCAATCTATGGGAGAGAACAAACAAATGTTAATGACCAGCAAAAAAAATATTTCATTGAGAGTGAGGAAAGGAGTGAGGCCCAGTGCATTACTGGAGGTCCCCCGGCTGACTAAACCTATTAGCAGCATAACTAAGGGAGGGTTCAGAAACACATGATCCCTCCCTAATTGTAGGCTATATCAAAAAGGTAGGTTTTAGCCCTATTCTTAAAAACAGAGATCGAGTCTGACTCCCGAATCCAGATTGGCAGCTGGTTCCACAGGAGAGGAGCTTGATAACTGAAGGCTCTGCCTCCCATTGTACTTTTGGAGATTCTAGGTATTACAAGTAATCCTGCATTTTGGGAGCGTAGTGCTCTGTTAGGATAATACGGTAGTATCAGATCTTTTAAATAAAAAGGAGCCTGATTGTTTAGAGCTTTGTAAGTAAGAAGAAGGATTTTAAACTTAATTTTAAACTCTATGGGAAGCCAATGAAGGGAGGCCAGAACCGGAGAGATATGATCTCTCTTTCTAGTACCTGTTAAAACTCTTGCTGCAGCATTTTGGATCAGCTGAAGACTTTTTAAAGATGTTTTAGGACAGCCTGATAATAAAGAATTACAATCTAATCTCAAGCTAACAAAAGCGTGGATCAGTTTCTCAGCATCACTCTGAGCTGGCGTCCTGGTGCAACAATAACAACCTGCAGCTGAACGCTCTGAAGACAGTGGAGATGATTGTAGACTTCAGGAAAGTCACAACCCCTCTGCCCCCCCTCACCCTCACAGGCTCTCCCATCACCACTGCTGATTCCTTCCGCTTCCTAGGCACTACCATCACCAGGGACCTCAAATGGGAGCCGACCATCAGCTCACTCATCAAAAAAGCCCAGCAGAGGATGTTCTTCCTGCGGCAGCTGAGGAAGCTCAAGCTACCCACCAAGATGTTAGTGCAGTTCTACACAGCCCATCATCGAGTCCATCCTCACCACCTCCATAACCGTGTGGTACGCAGGAGCCACTGCCAGGGACAGACTAAGGCTGCAGCGCGTCGTGCGCACTGCTGAGAAGGTGATCGGCTGCAAGCTCCCATCTCTCCAGGATCTGTACATCTCCAGGACCCGGAGGCGTGCTGGCCGGATCATAGCCGATCCCTCACACCCTGGTCACGTACTGTTTGCCCCCCCTCCCCTCAGGTAGAAGACTTCGGTCCATCCAGACTAAAACCTCCCGTCACATGAACAGCTTCTTCCCCTCTGCCATCAGACTGCTGAACACTAAGTGACTTATTGACTCTCGTGCACTATGTACAGCAGCTCAACCAGACTCATGTCAATCATCACTGTTTTCTTCCTGCATTACCGACTGCACTATATAGTTCTCCACAGTATCTGCTGCTCGCTAATATATTTTAACTGCTGACCAGTATCACTTACTCTTATTCTACACTTTATTGCATGTATAGTTTATTTCTTTTATTTTATCATATTTAATGTTGCAGCATTGCACCGAGACAAATTCCTAGTTTGTGTACTACATGAACAATGGCAATAAACCTGATTCTGATTCTGATTCTGATTCTGAGACAAGATGCTCCTAATCTTGGCAATATTACGCAAATGATAGAAGGCAGTCTTAGAAACAAATTTAATATGTGAATTGAAGGACAGATCCTGATAAAAAATAATTCCAAGGTTCCTCACAGAGCTATTAAGAGAAAGAGTAACCACATCCAAACTGAAAGTTTGATTTGGAAAGGAATTTCTAAGGTTTTTTGGACCAACAAGAATGACTTCAGTCTTATCTGAATTTAATAGCAGGAAATTACAAGTCATCCAAGCTTTGATTTCCTTAAGACAGGCTTCTAACTTGGCTAATTGATTACTATCATCTGGCTTCATTGACAGGTATAATTGTGTGTCATCTGCATAACAATGAAAATGTATACAGTGCTTTCTAATAATGTTGCCTAACGGAAGCATATAAAAACTAAAAAGAGTAGGGCCTAGCACAGATCCCTGTGGAACTCCATGACTAAGCTTTGAGTTGAAAGAAAACTCATTATTTACATGAACAAACTGGAACCTATCAGATAAATAAGATCTAAACCACTGCAACGAAGTTCCATTAAGTCCAACATAGTGTTCTAATCTATCAAGTAGAATATTATGATCGATAGTATCAAAAGCTGCACTAAGGTCTAAAAGGACAAGTACAGAAACTAATCCATTATCAGATGCGATGAGGAGGTCGTTAGTGACCTTCGCTAAGGCTGTTTCAGTACTATGATGGATTCTAAACCCAGATTGAAACTCTTCAAGTAAACCATTTCCCTGCAGGTGGTCAAATAATTGCGTAGCAACAACTCTTTCTAAGATTTTTGAAATGAAAGGGAGATTAGAGATTGGTCTATAGTTAGCTAAAGCTCCTGGATCTAGCGTTGGCTTTTTGAGTAAGGGTTTAGTTACAGCCATTTTAAAAGCCTGCGGTACATGGCCTAAAGTTAATGAAGAATTGATTATATGAAGAATAAAGCTACCAATAAGTGGGAAGACTTCTTTAAATAACCTGGTAGGAATAGGGTCTAAAAGACAAGTTGAAGGTTTGGATGAGGAAACTATTTTGTCTAACTCACAAAGGTCGATTGGAGTAAACTCATCAAGACAGACATCAATAGAAGGAGTTGTAGTAGTTACAGTATTTAACTGTGGGGAGAATCTGATTGATTTTATCTCTGATGGATGAAATTTTATTATTGAAAAAGTTCATAAAGTCCTGACTAGTAAGCTCTAAGGGAATGCTAGGATTGACAGAGTCCTGACTCTTTGTCAACCTGGCTACAGTACTGAAAAGAAACCTGGGATTATTCTTGTTCTCTTCTATTAATGTAGAGTAATAACTCGTTCTAGCTTTTCTAAGAGATTTTTTATAAATTAAAAGATGATTTCTCCAAGCTAAATAGATTTCATCTAAATTAGTGGAGCTGTAGGAGTCAAGAATTGAGGAGACTGGATGATTTTTCCAGTAACTGCTTTAATTCCCCATTCATCCTACGTCCTCTCTCGATCGGAGTGAAAAGAGACAGGACGCAGTCACACACATACATTTATACATTCATCTTCTAACAATACATCACACACAAAAGTCACAATACTCAGCTACATCCTTTCATCTCTAATAGAACACCCAGAGTCCTTCTGTTCTCCTTTCCGACCCCCAAAGGTCAGGCCGGGTAATCTTCTCCTCTCTCCTGAGCCCCCAGGGGGTGCAGACACGTCTTCCTCTTGAGGTGTGAAGTCAATACACATGGCTAGCTCAAAGTCTCTCTTGGCTGAATTCAGCCAGCCACATGTGAGTTACATAGGTTATAACTATGGGCTCCACAGAGCGCCATTTTCTTTCTAATTGACGAGTCTTCTGTTTTAAGCTATGAGTATCTGTGTTGAACCAAGGAGTTAGAAATCTCTGATTAGACTTTTTCTTTTTTTAAGGGGGCCACCAAGTCTAGAGTCTGATGCAGAGAAGCTGTAACACTATCCACCATGTTATCAATTACAGAAGGAGCAAGCTGTCTATAGCTTATTTCCGTTGTGTTGACACATGGCATAGAGGAAACAATCTGCATAAATTTGGTAACAGCATCATCTGAGAGGCATCTACTGTAATAATATTTTTCTTTAGGAGCCAAATAGTCAGAAATAGTGTGTGGCCAAGCGAGGTAGGAGGCTTTGAGACAGTTTTTCAATTAACAGTCTTCCAATTTATTTTCCAAAAAGACTCACTTACAGATAACAATCCAATAATGTCTTCACACCGACACGAAATCTTCAATAACACATCATCAAGTGATCAAGAGCTCGAGATAACTACCTTATATCATTAACCACACCTGTTTATACACACAACTGAGACAATTAATGTTAATCAGGACACACCATGTCACAAGGTAAAACAATAACATTATTCTGTTTTCCACAAATACCCACTGATGTCTAAAAATACATAAATAATTCCCAACTATACAAAATACATATAAATAACACAGAAATAAATAACACTATAAATAACACTATAAATAATTCAATAAATACTTCAAACCCCTATTTACAAAATCTAAACCTCCCCTCTAACTTACCATACATGATTCCTTCCTGCAGGTGTCCTATAAAAAGGCCCTCAACCCCTAACAGAGTCTTTTGCCTGGACACCCACAGGAAGCATGTTGGCAAAGGTATGTGGACTAAATAATTCACCAATTGTTTTTACCCAAATAATTAACCATAGCAATTATCTCAACAAGGGCATTCAATTAGTCACAGACAGATCATAGAGATAGTGTGTGTACTTTTACAACAGTCATAACATTTACAATATCACAAATATAACAATCACACATACAATAAATCATACCAGTGGTGACACCTCGTCACAGGGAAATTAAATCAATCTGATGATCAATTAACAGATCATGGACTAACAGAGACTTGGGAGTTAGAGACCTAATATTTAATAAACCACATTTAATTTTTAAATTATGAGGAGGAACAGAGGCCAAATCATTCAATTTAGAGGCTTTATGTTTAATTTGAGTTTTACCAATATTTTGCTTTATCACTTTGGGATGCTTATACATTATATTTTTATTTACTTTGGAGGGAGCAGACAACGATTCTCTGATGGGGAAGACAGGGGCTAAGCTGAGGGGTGGCGGATGAAGAGGAGCTGCAGAGAGGCGTGTAAGACTGCGACTCTGCTTCCTGGTCCCAATTTTGAGCAGTCAGGGTTTTGGAAATTTGGATAAAAAAGATGCCAGATTGTTAGATAAATGAGAAGCACCATCCAAAGTGGGATGAATGCTGTCTCGTCTCATAAGACCAGGTTTTCCCCAAAGAGAGCTCCAATTGTCAATGTAGCCCACGTTATTTGCAGGACACCACACAGCCAGCAGTTCAAGGATGACGAGCGGCTAAACATGTCATCACTGGTCAGATTGGGGAGGGGCCCATATTACATATGTACATATGTAATATGTACCTATGTACATATTACTATATATATATATATATATATATATATACACACACACAGACACACAGTGCAGAGCATTGTAGCTGGATGGAATAAATGAGTATATAAACACACAGTGCAGAGCATTGTAGCTAGATGGAATAAATATGTAGATATATAAACACCCACAGTACGGAGCATTGCAGCTAGGTGGAATAAATATGTAAATATATAAACACACACAGTGCGGAGCATTGTAGCTAGATGGAATAGTATGTAGATATATAAACACACAGTGCGGAGCATTGTAGCTAGATGGAATAAATATATAGATATATAAATATAAACACACCCAGTGCGGAGCATTGTAGCTAGATGGAATAAATATGTAAATATATAAACACACACAGTGCAGAGCATTGTTGCTAGATGGGATGAAACCGCACAACCGTCTACTTAGTTATCCTACATGGTATGATTATGTGCCCATACATATTCTCACCCTCCATAGCGACCAGTATTTTCCTAGTTGTATGCCGGAGGGGACCATTGTGTAAGTCTATTGCATCTTTTGCATTCAAAAACTATTAGGTTGTTACGTCTTTTTGCTATCTCTGCGAGCAGCCCTGCTTAGGTTGTACAGTCTGACAGCCGTTGGTAGGAAGGACCTGCGAAACCTCTCGGTTGTGCACCTGGGATGATGTAGTCCGCTGCTAAATGAGCTCCTCAGTGCATTCAGTATGTCCTGCATAGGGTGGAACTCGGACTCCAGCAGAGATGACAGTTTAGCCACTGTCCTTCTCTCTCCTATCTCCTCCACCGGGTCAAGGCGCTGCCCCAGGACGGAGCTAGCTTTCTTGATCAGTTTGTTCAGTCTCTTCCTATCGGCTGCGGTAATGCCACTGCCCCAGCAGACCACTCCAAAAGTGATAGTTGATGCCACCACCGTGTCATAGAATGTCTTCAGCAGCGCCCCTTGTACACCAAAAGACCTGAGTCTCCTCAGTAGGAACAGCCTGCGCTGTCCCTTCTTGTAGAGTGCGTCAGTATTGTGTGACCAGTCTAATTTATTGTTCAGATGAACACCCAGGTACTTGTAGGATGTCACCATCTCAATGTCTGTTCCCTGTATATTTACTGGTGCTGTGAGGGGTTCTCCATGCCTGCGGCAGTCCACCACCAGCTCCTTAGTTTTCCTCGCGTTGATCTGGAGGCAGTTCCGATGGCACCAGTCCACAAAGTCCTGGATAAGCCCTCTGTACTCAGCTTCATCTCCACTGGAGATGAGGCCAACGATCGCAGAGTCATCAGAGAACTTCTGTAGATGGCAGTGTGTTGTGTTGTGTGAGAAGTCCGCAGTATAAAGAGTGAACAGGAAGGGAGCCAACACCGTTCCCTGGGGGGCCCCCGTGCTACCTATGATTGTGTCGGACACACAGTCCCGGGTTCTCACAAACTGAGGTCGGTTCATGAGGTAGTCCAGGATCCATGATGACAGGTGCTGGTCCACCCCTGCGCGCAGCAGCTTGTCCTTCAGGATCATCGGTTGGATGGTGTTGAAAGCACTGGAGAAGTCAAAGAACATGATCCTCGCCACATTCCCAGGCTTCTCCAGGTGGGACAGAGAACGGTGAAGGAGGATCACCGCGTCCTCCACCCCAATGCCATGCTGGTAGGCGAACTGGAGTGGATCCATCGCTGGTTCCACCAGGGGGCGGAGGTGAGCAAGGAGCAGTCTCTCCAGGGTCTTCATCAAGTGGGACATCAAGGCCACCGGTCTGTAGCTGTTCAGGTCTTTGGGGTGGGAAGTTTTTGGTACAGGTACCATACAAGATGTTTTCCACAGCTGTGGTACCCTCCCCAGCTTCAGGCTCAGGTTGAAGATGTATGCCACAATCCCACTCAGCTGGTCTGCACAGGACTTGAGGAGCTTTGCCCTGATGCCGTCCAGTCCCGTCGCCTTCCTCGCCTTGAACTTCCTCAGCTCCGTCCTCACCTGGGTCTTGGTCAGGGTCAGGATGTAGAGTGTTTACTGCAAGTTATCTGAAAGTGACACTAGAAGGAACAAGATATGGCTTATGGATACTTACTGTAAATCTATTGAAAGTATTTGAAATGGACATATGAGGGAATATCTGTCAAATTTCAATACTCTAGGCCTAGAGGGACCATCATATTGCTTACTGACACTATTACGTTCCCAGCCGAGGCACTATTTGTCTGCTTTTTTCTTCCCCCCCTCTCCCCCCTCCCTTCTGTTTTTTTTCCACAAGTTGATGGCCTCATTGCTCCACACCTGAGAGGACTTCATCAGCTGGCTTATATATGAAGCCCACCTGAGCTGCTCACTCTCTGGGCCATGTGCACATGTTGCGTCAGCTGACCACGGCACCATCTATTTTCTTATCTTCTAAATTATTGCTCTGAGTGTTGCTATCCCTGTGCTGTTGCAATCCTGGAATTTCCCCATTGTGGGACTAATAAAGGCTTATCTTGTCTGTAGCATCATCTCACTTTGGCTCAGCAATAATTATTCTCCTGCTTAAAGACATTTTTGTTTCATCCAGGAATAATGCAAATAAATGGATTTTCTTCCCCCAGGCCACAGCTGAAATCCCCTTTTGTTAAAACCAGCCTAAGGAATCTCCCCAATGTCCGGCTTCACTTTTATTGCCCCCATAAAACCTACACAGATCCACAACTCAGCTAATTTCCTTAAACTGTGGACATGCTGGATTTAAACAACTTTAAAGTACATTATTACAAACTCAATTCTAAACCTTCATTCTTTTCAGGACTATGAAAATGCATATGGACTCTGATGTTTTTGATGTGGAAAATATGTGTGAAATGCATTAATCTGTGATTTTATATATATATATATATATATGCTAATGTTTATATGAATGTTTATTCCTGCATGTTGATTTAGAAGCACTGCTTATAATTTATACTAATCACTAAAGTTATCTTAGTTTAATACATAAAGGGAAATTTTAACTTCCAGTATGTATGAGTTACGCCTCTATCACATGTGACTCCAACAGCCAATCTCTGCACGACAACTCTTCACCCCAAAGGACTCCGAACAATAGACTGTTTGTTCATTGGACTAAAAGTTCATCGAGCCCGCCCACGAAGGACGCTCATTGGCTGAGATTCCGGTCAGGCTGGAATCCCGCGAAACTCAACAGAGCTTATAAAAAGGAGAGAGACTCTTTTTCCAGTCTCTTTCTGCTCCGGACGCGCTTTTCGCCTCTCTCTCTTTTCGGCTGCTCCCATTGTCTACACACAGCAAGGAAGAACAAAGGACTTCGACCACATGTCGCTTTTCTGAACACAGAGCAGATAACTTGTAATTTATGTAACTTTGTATTTTTCCTTTTCTCTTAAATACCTAGGAATTCCTATTTCTTTGAGCTCAATTCTTAATCGGAGTCAAACTCCAATTTTTATTCATCACTTTTTCTTTGTTAAACTTTCTGTAAAACCACCGTTTATTTGATTTTAATGTAAACTTAATCTTGACTTTATTTTTATAATATTTTTCTTGACCAAGCACCCACCAGAAGCTACCATTTTTATCTAAAGTCCGAAGCCTTTTTAATTTGAGATCGGATTAGATATCTTTTAATTATTCCCGAAGACCTGCAGCGCTTGTCTACCAGGAAGAAAAGACGCAGCTGAGGAATCAACTCGCAGCTGTCCCACATCGCTCTGAAGAAACGTCGGCACCATCTGGCTAGAACCCGTTTCAACTGTGGGTCATACGGCCAAGATCCAGCCCCGTTCGACCGCTTGAATTTAAAGGTCGAACTGTGGACCCTGAAAATATCTGCGGGCAGATATTTCCCCTAACATCCACAAAAAGACGGACGACAGAACTATCATCACCGGAGAGCACGTGAGCTGCAAAAACTTTAATTCCACTGCTGAATTAACTTCTGAGGTTCGGTAATAATTTGTATATCTAATCAGATGCAAATTAAGAAGCCCTTAACATAACTCTTCTTTTCATTAAAATTCCGTTTTTATTTTCTTAAGATTAATTTAGGACTTTTTCATAATTAATAAACTTTCTCCATAAATTTGCGTTGTTTTTAATAATCTGTTAACTCAAACTGATAGAAATTCATCTCTCAGTTTAACCCTGGTTCCGAAAATATTGACATTGTTAATCTATCATTTACAAGATTGATTTTATGATTAATGAAATTATTTCAATGTCTATTAATCCTTTTGTTTAATAAATATTTAAAAATGAGAAGTTGTTGGGAATTTATTTCATTCTGAGTCTGTTTCAAGCCCAGGTATCGAATTCACGGAAAATTTTTGAGACTGATTATTGATTAATTTATTGAGTGATCAAACAGGTATAAAGTGAAATTAAAGATCAAATTGCTTCTTAAAGATAGAAGCTGGTGCCCCTTACGAGTGTTATTAACTTTTCTGATGTATATGAAATGAGATTTGAGCTCAGATTCCAATACATCAATATAAATTAAATAATTCATACCTGATCATATTTATTATTTATTAATATTCCATATTTTACATTACATGTCTTATCTTAAGTTGCAAGAAGGAATAGACAGTGTGCAGAAGTGGAGAAAAGAATGGGGCTTCAAGTTTTCTTTAGAAAAAACTAATGTTTTTCACAAGGAAGAAAATTAATGAAGGGAAAAAGTTCAATATTTATAAGAAGGACTTGGAAAGGGTAGAGTGTTAAGTTCTTGGGGGTTCTTTTTGATGCCAGGTTAAAGACCTCGGACAGAAGAAAATTCAATATCGCTAATTCATATCTCAAATTGTTGTCTGAGATGAGCTAAGGCGAACCACACATGTTTTGGTGTCAATGAATGTCGCATAAGGTGACAATGCGCTCTTGAAGTATGCTGTCATCGAGAGCGGGCGGACCCAGCCAAGCGATCAGCGGCTAAGTAGGCCACTGACTGTGTGACGTCACCCCAGCCAAACACGCGCACATGGTCGGCGGCCATTGCTGTGTTTTGCTTCATGCAACACTTGATGTTTATGTCTTAAAATCGGCGATTACGGATATTTCTCGTAATACTTGTGGATTACAAATAGATTATTTATGAAGATTAGGATTTCAGGAATCGAATTAATATGGTTTGGCATTGTTGTCTACGGGTGCGATGGTATACCAGAGGAGTATGCGGTGAGTGTTTTCGAATTTCCCGTCCCTGGGAACGGCATGGGTGAAATTCGTTCAGAAAACGCAAAAACATTGGAATGATGTCGGTAAAACACCCTACATGTGCAGTAGACATTTCGTTGACAGCGATTTCGAGAATAAGATGCAATTTGAAATGAAATTTGCAAAAAAATTGGTGATAAAGAAAACGGCTATTCCAACTATCTATCCCTCGATTCCCAAGTCTGACTCTGAGACAAGTGTCAATGACAGTGGCGTGAAAAGCAAGGGTGATCTACCGATGCGATCAGCTGTCAGAAAACGAGAAGTGAACAGGGTAAGTTTTGTATTTTTAATATTCACTGCAAATGATTACTAAACATCTTAAATGAATTCCAAGCAATGGTTTGCATTGCCTTACCAACTTATCAAATATTAGCATATTAGGGTATTCATGCTAATCAAATATGAAATATTCAGTGCTGTATAGGGAGGGGGCTGTGCCTGTTTGATCAATTTACATTTCTATGTATGTAATCAAATTTGAGACCTCTGGGATAAAATTATGTTCTACTTTTTTTGCAGATTTTATCAACTGTCACTCAACCTTCAAATAGTGTTGATGTTTCTGACCAAGCAGAGGAAGCTGATGAACAGGACTTTGATGTAAATCCAATTTCAGATCCACTAGACCAGGGGTGGGCAGTGAGGGCCATTCCAGCGCAGATTTTCTGTTCCACCCAGTGTCTTCAGCAGGTGTTTTCAATTATTAGCGATCCTTGAAGCTGATCAGAGCAAACACCTGCTGAAGACACTGGGTGGAACAGAAAATCTGCAGTGGAATGGCCCTCCATGGCACATGATTGCCCACCCCTGCGCTAGACCAACATGTCCCACCTACACTAAATCCAGCCCAGCCAACACCAGATCCTCTCCTGCCAACACCCAATCCAGATCTCAAAGCCGAACCATCACAGCAACCCAAGTACAAAGATGCGAGCACTACATACGATCCCCCAGCTCCTGAGAGACTGCAACCTACCACAAAAAACAGTTCGACACAAACCAGGAAGTTTATTGTCCGACCAGAAAAAAAAACAGTAAAACGTGAGTATCATCGATTTTAAATTAACAATTTTTTGACAGTTATTATTACTGGTAACCATCAATATAACTTGTTAACCCTAATACATTTCTTCACTTATTGATCTCCAGGCTCACACTCTCAGACCGATCCAAAGATCACACAATGGGACCCAAGTCAACCGAGCAGATGTGATACGTGCCGTAGATCACTGGCAACAACAGGGCCTCGCACATCGACACCAAGGAAAGCAAAGAGGAAGTTTGAGGAGGTTGACACGGATGATATTGAATCTGTTTCGTCTTACGCCTCTAAAAATGACCCACTTGATGTTACATACCATCCAAGTTTTATGGATGTATCAGACCAAAAGTATGATTCAAATTAATGAAACATTTCATGAAATAAAATGAAATTGGAATTTTGTAATGTTTTACAATACTAAAATTGAAGTGAATAATATAATCACGGTATGGAATTCTATTCATGTTAAAATCTATATCCACGGATTTTTTCAAAATTTCTGTTTCAACCAAAAGGAGTCCCATAACCACCACGGGGAGGACAAATACATAGTTTACAAAAGTTGCCTCTGGAAATTATTCAACAATTGTCCTCATTGCAATCATCCATGTGAGGTAACAAGTCACACTAAAGGCTCTCTGTTGGTGATCAAACAACACTGTCCACATTGTGTTGAGGATCGATCCTGGCACAGCCAGCCAATGATCAGGGACATGCCAGCTGGTAACATACAGCTTTCATTCGCCATTCTCTTCACTGGGGCATCATATGTCAAGGTCCTCAGAGTTCTAAATGCAGCTGGTATCATTGGCATTTCTCTGAGCACTTACAAGAAGCACAACCAGCTGTATCTGGAGCCAACAATCTGGGGTGTATGGTCAGACCGCAGGATGGACCTATTTAGACAGCTGCTGTCCATGCCAGGTGGCCTCGTTTTGGGAGGAGACAGACGTGCAGATAGTCCTGGGCATAGCACCAAATATGGTTCCTATACCACTATGGAATTGCGTCTCAAGAAAGTGATTGACATCCAACTGGTTCAGGTAGTTGCTTATTCATTCATTTGTGGTCGCTCAAGTATTTGTTTGAAATATTTTGTCTTATGTAAGATAATTAGATAAATACAACAATATTAGAAAATAAAATATGGTGCAATCCCAAAATTAATGACCAATGCTATTTCATAAAATTTTATATGGAGTGAATATTAAACTGATCTGCCACATATGACAATGTTTTTATTTCATTATACAGAGCAACGAGGTAGGAAGCAGTAATGCTATGGAGAAAGAGGGCTTCATCCGCAGCATGGATCTATTAGAGGAGCATGGTTTGGCTCTTGATACTATCATCACTGATCGGCATCCCCAGATACAGAAATATATGAGAGAAAACATGCCGGATGTCAGACACTACTATGATGTGTGGCATGTTGCAAAGGGTCTGTATAATTATATTGTGCATTTCAATCACTGCACAAATATTATATTAACATAAAAATACATCAAATGAATAATAATTATTGCTTCTAAATGATTAATTTTATTAATCTTTGCATCTTACATAGGCTTCATCAGAAGTATTGAAAAACTGGCAAAGGAATGTCCTGAACTCAAGCCATGGTTGAAATCAATCTCCAACCAACATGTATTGGTGTGCGGCCTCAAGCCATGGTCAAGCTCCAGATGTGATTGTTGCCAAGTGGCAATCACTTGGAAACCACATCCAGAACAAGCACAGCAATCATGGCCCTCTATTCCCTGCTTGCCTCCATGCCGACCCTGGGACGCAACCAAAACCCAAGAAGTGGCACAAACCCAGTGAGTGTAGCTATGTCTTATTTCCAATAACCATGTATCGATCAGTAGTGCATGTATTTTATATTTATATAAATATTATTATCCCATTGATTTTCTTCATTTTTGGTGACATATCTCACATCTAAAATGTTTATATTTCAGGCACAAAGGGCTGTGAAAAAGTTGTTGATATGATCAACAAAACACGGGTCCTCAGGGATGTGCGAAAGCTGAGTCCAGGGCAGCAAACTTCAAATGTGGAGGCTTTCCACAGTCTGATTATTCAGTTTGCACCAAAGAGTGTACACTTCTCATTCCTTGGAATGTTGACAAGGTGAGGCGATGCAATATGTGCATGTACATGCAATTATAATAAAAGTGTCATTTACATAGACTTTCTGCTGATAGACAGACTTAATAGATCACTTATATGGCCAAAAATAAATCATTCTGATAATATTCTAATTACAGACTTTGTTTAGCTGCAATGCACTTTAATGAAAATGCAGGCCGCAAGCAGGCACAGAATCGTGATGGTGAGCCGGTCTTCATCGTCAGGTACCCAAAATTCAAAAAAGGCGGATATACACTGCAAGCAAAGAAAGTTGATCCAACTTTTGGTGAGTATAACAAATATTAGTATCATTTTCTAGGCTTGCATATGATATTTACAGTGGGTGGAGGGTTGGTCTTCATTCAAGTTTCACATTTCATAGCTTTTATCAAATTTTGTTAATTTGGGTCAAATTTTTATTTCATACTCTAGCCAAATGGATGTCTAATTTTTACTGAATATATTTTTTTTTTCAGAATATGTTGATGATCTGATGACTACTCTGTTCAACAAAACCTTGGTTGATCCAACCCACTTATAACAGCAGTGGCACTATGTACAAGCCAGAGTTCCCGCCACATTGAGCGCCAAATTTCAGCGTCCCATCAAAGCTGATGCTGTTGAGCAACATGTATCTAGATTTTCAAAATCAAACATGTCAAAGTAGAAGAAATTACCAATTACCAATGACAGTTCAGCTTCCAATTTTTAGGGAAGCAACATATTTGCTAAGAAAAACAAATATAAGCCTAAGATTGTAAGAGAAATGTGCTTTTAAAAATGGAACCCCAATTTTCTACCATAAAATGGTTCCCATTATAACTGTGAAATGTTATTTAGTGGAATATAATAATTGCTATATCTGGAAACTAGTTATTTTCTTAATCTGTAGTGATACTCCATTGATTTTTGTATTTCTTTGTATATGGCTGCACGGTGGCGCAGTGGTTTAGCACTGTGGCAGCACAGTTTTACCCTTGGCCGGGGGATCGCGGGGATCATGAGATCGTGGGTTCGATTCCAGCCCCCGACCAACAGTGAGCTGTGTGGAGTTTGCATGTTCTCCCCGTGTTGCGTGGGTTTACTCCGGGATTTCTCCGGTTTCCTCCCGCATACCAAAAACATGTAGGTTTAGGGCGCTCGCGCACGCAGCGACCAGCAGCCAGTGGCTTGTCACCAGACTGCAAACCAAATCTACCTACGGGTACAAATAAGTAACAAAAAAAAACAACAAAAAAAAAATTTCTGCTGTGTTTTCAAACATTCATACAAAGGTGGTATAGTATGTAATATTTTGTTTCAAATTGAGAACAGTTTAGTGTGTTCTAACTATTCAAATGTATATGAAATGCGACTTTGATGAATGCTGAACTATGAGAATTATAACATTGGCATGAACATTAATAAACTCAATATATGATTTTACCAAACTTTATTTACATATCATTGTTCACAAATCTAATCTTGGTAAGCAAAATCCCTTGTATCGATCAGATGGGAATGTTTCTCTGATGAGGCTCACCGCACAGGCAGGCAACATAACCCTCACTTCTTTCCCAAGAAATCCCCAACACCACCGTACCAGGTGCCTGTAGGCTATGTATCTGTATCGCCTGAAAAATATGGGGTTTCATTATTAAATTTATCATTTGCATTGAATGTATTGAATGATTTGTTCATAATTCATCTGGAAAAGTAAATCACATGAATAAATATTGTTTATAAACTCACTCGTGTTGACTTGCGTCTTGATCACCATATTGCTGTCTGTAGGCCAGATAAGCTGTCTGTAAAACCCAGATGTCAAGACAGACATAACGAAAACCTGGGTGATCAGTGATACACTTTGGTAGTTTATCACTGGTGTATCCACAGCCCTTCAGTTCTTCTATTTTCTCCTTCACCTTCAATATCTCCTGGCAGCACTGACATTCACTTGATTTTGGCATAACCTTACATTTCTCACAAGTGCACCTGTGCAAAAAAAATGGTATAAAGCTCTAAACAATCAGGCTCCTTTTTATTTAAAAGATCTGATACTACCGTATTATCCTAACAGAGCACTACGCTCCCAAAATGCAGGATTACTTGTAATACCTAGAATCTCCAAAAGTACAATGGGAGGCAGAGCCTTCAGTTATCAAGCTCCTCTCCTGTGGAATCAGCTGCCAATCTGGATTCGGGAGTCAGACTCGATCTCTGTTTTTAAGAATAGGGCTGAAACCTACCTTTTTGATATAGTCTACAATTAGGGAGGGATCATGTGTTTCTGAACCCTCCCTTAGTTATGCTGCTAATAGGTTTAGTCAGCCGGGGGACCTCCAGTAATGCACTGGGCCTCACTCCTTTCCTCACTCTCTATGAATTTTTTTTTTTTGCTGGTCATTAACATTTGTTTGTTCTCTCCCATAGATTGAGTCCCCATCGTGCTGTTTGCTCTCTACATGTCTGTTCTTTTCTTCTTCTCTATCCCCTCACCCCCCAGCCAGTCGCAGCAGATGACTGCCCCTCCCTGAGCCTGGTTCTGATGGAGGTTTCTTCCTGTTAAAAGGGAGTTTTTCCTCTCCGCCGTCGCCAAGTGCTTGCTCACAGGGGATCGCCTGATTGCTGGGGTCTTTCTGCAACTGTGGGGGTTCCCCCCTACAGTTGATAGTGCTATGAGATGACTGTTGTTGTGAAATGGCGCTATATAAATAAAGTTGAATTGAATATAATCAGATGCTTATAATAAACTAATGGCTCGTGGGAGTGCAATGTAAATTGGTCTATGAAGTTTGATTAGAAAAAATTAAAAGCATGTAAAAAATTTTGACTGGAAAGAAAACTTATAGTAAAACAATAATGAATCACAATAATTCTTAAACATGATACATCATTCTCTTAGAGAATTCTGTAGCTTTTGAGACAAGTATTAACATGGTGATGATTAACAACATGTCATGAGAAACTCGTAAAGTACACCTATTATCGCTCACATAGATTATCCATTTATTTCGAATGAAAATGTTTTTAAGTCGCCAAATAAGGCAGCGAGTGACCAATTGGTAGTTTTAGTTTGAAAATTGTGTGTGACCATGCATGTCGCCAAAAAAAAATATTTCTAAGCATCTTTTACCAAGATAAATCTTCGAGCCGATCGTCGTCAACTTGGTCTGTTCCCGTCTCTGTTTCGTCTTCCTCCTTTCCCTCTGGCTCGAACAAATAAGGCTGAATACCCCCCTCAGTACCACCCAAAACTTCTTCATCATCCAATTCTTCATTTTCAATCTCATCATTTATATTGAGGTCGTCAAACTTGACAAAATAATCACTGTCCGAATCACTTTGCTCTCGTTCTGCCATTTTCTTTGTAATCCTGGGGTGACGTCACTAATGCCCGCACCAATCGAGAGATGGTGCTAGTGCAGCCTCACTAAGTGAAGGCTGGGCTATGACCAAATAAGGTCATTTATGGAGGCTGGTGACACATATTAAATCGCGGGAATCGGCAGAATTGAATATTTTCCTACAATCAGTTGATTGGTTCAATAAAAAAATGTGACTGTCCGAGGTCTTTAACATGGAGGAGTCATGTAAACAGTATTGTGGAAAAGTGTAGCAAAGTGATTAATGTAATGAGATGCCTTGCAGGACATAACTGGGGAGCAGATGTAAATTCACTTTAGTGGATTTATGGAGCACCTGTTAGGTCAAGGATTGATTATGGGAGTGCTGTATATGGATCTGCAGTAAAGTCTGTTCTAGCTCAGTTGGATGTTATTCAGGCTCGTGCTCTGCGGCTGTGTATAGGGGCAGTGAAGATGGCACCAGTGTGTGTGCAAGTTGAGGCAGGGGAACTGCCTCTGTGGTTGAGGAGGAAACAATTAATGGCAAATTATCTGGTTAACTTGAAAGGGCATAAGTTGACACATCCAACTCAGAGGGTAATAGAACAGTGGTGGGAAAGAGGGAAAGAGCAAAAGTCTAGCTTGGGATGGGTAGCTAAAAATATTGCAAGAGATGAATATAGAGGGAGTGCAGTTTTGCCAAACTGTGTTATGGCCTAGGCAACCGTGTCGGATGTTTGAGAGTATTTATGTAGACATGGAGTTGAATAAGATTAAGCATGGCAGGAGGTCAGCAAATTTGTGTGAGGAATTCAATTGGTGTATAGAAAGGAAATATGAACGATATACCAAGTTGTTTACTGATGGGTCCAAGGATTTGCAGACACAGATCACAGGGGCTTCAGTGGTGATACCCAGCCACAGGGTAGAGTTCTGTAAGAGGCCAACAGATAACCTGAGTCTGTATGCAGTGGAACTAGCTGCTGCATTGCTTGCAGTGCAGTGGTTGGAGGAGGTGCCTGACATTGATGTACTTATTTGCAGTGACTTACTGTCAGCATTAAGTCTACAGTAAGAAGAAGCAAAGAATCATCAGGATCTGTTGTATGAGATAATGTTCACATTGTTAAGGCTTCAAAATCAGGGGAAAAACATTAATTTATGTGGGTTCCAGCATACCATGGAATTCGAAGGAATGAAAGAGCAGACAGGCAGGCAAAGACTGCAACCACAAAAGACAATATTGACATGGTAATGAAGTTGTCCAAATCAGAAGGGAAGAGTATTGTGTGGAGAAGTACAATGATACAGTGGCAACATTACTGGGACAGGGAGGTGAAAGGGAGGCATTTATATGCAATAAATAAGAATGTTGGAAGAGTAAATAAAAGAAGGGGAAATAGGAGAGAGTAAGTCACAATGAATCAGTTAAGAATTGGTCACTGTAATTTAAAAGGCACACTTGCAATTATAGGAAAGCATCCAACTGGCCACTGTGACCAGTGTCATGTGAAAGAAACAGTACAGCATGTGATTATGGAGTGCCGAGAATATGAGCAAGGGAGGGAGGAGATGATGAGTGGGCTAAGGAGACTATAGAATATCGGCAATACATTTGTTGATATAGTTCAAGCTGGTGACACAGTGGAGGGAGGATGGGTGTTAGTATAATTCCTCTCCTCCACTGGAATCATAAATCGCATTTGAAGTTGTTACAGAGATGTAGAGAAAGGAACCCAGTAGGAGGCAGTAATGCACCATTCAGGGTGCCACCTGCCAGAAAAACCCATGGAAGAAGAAGATGCTCACTCTCTGTGTTCAGAATGTTCACTCACTCCCTTCCTCCCTACTCACTATATAGTGAATTTAGATATAGTGGACTATATAGTAAACTCAATATAACAATAAAATTTATAGATTTTGGACACTACTGGGCTTGTTTTCGCGGCACAATTATTTTTAGATTTTTTTTTTTTAGATTTAGTATACTTTATTGATCCCCAGAGGGGAAATTGAGGGTCATCCACCACCTGGATGGATGAAGCAGCCACGATACGGCGCTATCCCTTAACCATTCACACACACATTCACACCTAGGGCCACTTTAGAGTCTCCAATTAACCTAACCTGCATGTTTTTGGCATGTGGGAGGAAACCAGAGAAATCCCGGGGTAAACCCATGCAAACTCCACACAGATCACTGTTGGTCGGGGGATGGGATCGAACCCACGATCCCCCGGCCAAGGGTAAACTGTGCTGCCGCAATGCTAACCACTGCGCCACCGTGCAGCCCATTATTGACGTCATCATTGCAAGACAGTAAGACGTAACAGACTAACTATGGTAAAAATGAATACCTGCATGGAATTTGTAGTAAATATGTATTAAATCAAATCGTTTTTGCTGAATTAATAAATATAAATACCTTAAGCTAGTTTATGTTGTGATGTGAAGCTCTCCTCTCACTGCTCGTTGGCTGCGCATTGCATTATGGGATATATTAGCTAATGTAGTGATCATCCTTTGTACACTACTTTTCAAAATGCATTACGGTATATTTTGAGATTACTATATAGTGAATGAAATTTTCAGTTAAGATTTCGAACAGCACTACAAAATAGCGGATTCACTATCTAGTACACTATATGGGGAGCGAGTGAACATTTCGAACACAGCATCTGTCTCCCTCAGCCTGTGATGGCTTCCAGCCCATCAAACTGTTGATAGGAGCTCTTTTTGTTACATTTGGTAGTATTTGATGGGAGGTTGTGATTGAGGACAGGTAAGTTTGAGGTTCAGTGTACACTGCTACACACACGTAGGTTTTTGTTTTTTTTTTCCCTGTTAAGAACACTAGGTTATGTGGTTGAAGCCTCCTTTGTAAGTTTTATTCAATATGTTTTTAATTAAATAGTGGGTATTTTGGTTGGTGTGTTTGGTTTAGAAGAAAAGGTAGCACAGGCCCTGTTTTTTTTTCTTTTTTTTTTTTTCATTTTCTTGATTTGGCACAACCACCAGTTCCACCCTTCCCCACCAGTTATACATTCTGTTAATTTATCACCTCTGCACCAAAAAATCTCCTTCATCTTTACACTTGACTCTGCTCGGCTATTGTGTTCATGGTCAATTAATATGAGTAGTATGGGCATGTAACACAAATGGGGGCTCGTCCGAGTTTGGACACCTGCACCGTGTTATGCACCCCTCCATGGGGAATTAGTCAATGGTGCAGTTCATGACACTGTCAGAATACGCCTCCGCTACTAGCCAAGCGCTAGTGAGGAATTCCTCTTTGGATCAGTGGTAAGAGTAGGAGGTTTTGAGATCATGGTGTCATGGGTTCAAATCCCTGCCTGGGATAAAGGTGTATGTCTGCCTTGCCTGTTTGCAAAAGAGACTTATAAGTGTATGTCTAACTTGCCTAAGGTTGAAAGTGACTTAGGAGGTGTATGTCTACCTGCCTCAGGATGAAGGTGACTTGGTCAGTCCACCTTTGCATAAGGGGCTAAAATGAATTTGAAGATCCCAGACTGAGTAGGCCTTGACTTAGAAAGTGGGGGCTCATCCGGGTTAAACATTTCCATATAACTAGTCACTGTAAATTTGAAAATGACCTTTAGCTTATAGAATTTTATTGACAACCCTTGCCTTGATAAAATCCATTCTTGTCATAAAGATGACTTGTTGTATATTGCTGCTCGTAATAATATTCCTGTGCAGAAAAATGCCCTGAAAAAGGAAATTAAATGTCATGTTGTGCAGAAGTTAACTGAGCTAGAGGTCCTTGTACTTTCAGATAACTCTGAAAAACCTGCTGAGACTGACATTTCTCCTGTTCTTTCCACTGAACCTAGCAGTTCTTCCACTTCAGGTGTTCATAACGAGCGTGTCACACCCGCTTCCAACTGGAAGCCAGGTTAAGGGTGAGGCTGTTCCAGCAGCTTTGCCACGTTTTGACCCTCTTCCTCCAGGTTCAGTTGCAGATGCCAGGCTTAAAACCCATCTAGCCCATTTTCATCTGGAGGCTGAAGAAAAGGATAAGGTCCGTAAGGCTGAGTATGAACTGAGACTGAGTTCGCAAGCTGGAAATAGAGGCTGAAAAAGAAATTAAGTTAAAACAGCTTGAACTGGAAGCTTTAAGAATAACTTCTGGTCATACACTACCTCAGATATTTCAGAGTTCTGCACAACCATCTACAACAGCTAAAAATAAGGACTTTAATGTCAGCAAAAACATTGCATTAGTTCCTGCATTTCCAGAGACAGAGGTTGACTTTTATTTTAATGCATTTGAAAAAATTGCTACTGCACTTGATTGGCCCAGGGAGGTGTGGCCCATTTTGCTTCAGTGCAAGCTGATAGGGAAAGCACAGCAAGTTGTCTTCTCTCTTTGAAAGACAACCTCGTCATTTTCTTGAGATGACTGGTTACTATAGTTACTATAGTTACTAAAGTAACCAGTATAGTTACTGGCACTATAGTTTTTTAAGAACTTTCCCTCCATCACAGCACCGCTTACAGTTTTGACCAGTCCTTCCAAACCACTCATTTGGATAATTGCTCCTCTCCCTTTAAACTGGAAGTGGATGCCAGTGCAATTGGAGCTGAGGCTGTTCTTCTTCAAGAAGATTCCCAAGGAATAGATCATCCTGTGAGTTATTTTTCACGTAAGTTTGACACACATCAGCTTAACTATTCAACAACTGAAAAGGAAATGCTTGCATTGTTGATTGCCTTGTAACATTTTGATGTTAAGCTAAGCTCAAGTGGTCCTCCAGTAAAAGTTTTTACTGACCACAATCCATTAGTGTTTCTCTCCAAGATGTATAACCACAATCAGTGCCTTATGCATTGGTTTCTCATAACCAAGAACTACAATATTGTCATCCGTCACAAAAAAAGATCTGAAAATATCGTAGCAGATGCTTTATCAAGTACCGTTTAACTAAACCCCTTTTGATATTTATTTCATTATATTCCAAACTTTGTTTGGACTCCCAAGGGTGGAGGTGTTGCATACCCAGCCAAGGCACTATGTGTCTGCTTTTTCTTTCCCTCTTTCTCCTCCCTCCCTTCTGTTTTTTTTTTCTTCCCACAGGTTGATGGCCTAATTCAGGGCTATTCTATTATAAAATCAGTTGGGCCACAATTTAAAATCAAGACTTGTAACTGGGCCGCACATGTTCAGCGATCCGTTGAATATGACAAACTTCAAACCAACACAGATCAGTATGATGAAAAATATGCACTTTTTATTCATTGTCTTGGTTTTAAATGTGTTCTTGGTACATAACATCATCACCATCATCATAGCAGTCTGTCGTGGGCAACAATGACTGTTTCATTTAGGTCTGATCAGATTCCTCCCCACAGCTCTGTCCTTAGCCATCCGCTGCCAGGAATTCCCGTCTATGTCCAACTTCTTCAAGTTTCTTTTTACAGTGTCTTTAAATCTGAGCCTTGGTCTACCCTGAGTGCATTTGCCCTTGCATAACTGTGAGTAGAGTAACTACCGAGGAAGACACTGGTGGTCCATCCTCTAACATGTCTGAGCCATCTCAGGTTCATCTGTATTAGCATGTCCTCCATTGATGGTAGACCAGCTCGTTTCAACACTTCTATGTTGGTTAGCTTGTCTTTCCATGAGATGTTCATTATGGCTCAAAGGTGTCTCATCATGTACGCGTGGAGTTTCTTCACCTGCACTCTGTAGACAGTCCAAGTTTCAGCACCATACAATAGAGTAGCCAGTACTGTCGCGCTGTACACTTTGCATTTCACACGGATAGACACATGTCGATTGTTCCACAGTCTCTCCCTCAAGGTTCAAAACACAGCGCTCGCTCTTCCCATTCTGAGAGGTTGTTCATCCTCCAGCCTAGCATTCTCTGAAACGGTACTCCCTAGGTACTTGAAAGTCTTGCACTTGATTAGTGGCTCTGTACCAGTGCTGATCTCTTCTGGTAGTGATGTTGATAATTGGAACTTTGGTGGTTGATAAAGGCACTCTGTCTTCTTGATGTTGATTTGGAGGCTGAATTGGTAAGCTGCTCTTGCAAATTTCTCCACTAAAGATTGCATATCTTCCACACTGTGTGCAACTAGAGCACTGTCGTCGGCAAAGAGCATTTCTCTTACTACCTTTATCGATGTCTTACTCTTGGCTTTAAACTGTGCCACATTGAACAAGTCTGCTTCTTTCCTTGTTTGAATGTATACTCCTTCTGAAATGTGTTTGAAGGCCACCTCAAGCATGGCTGCCAGATATAGTGAGAAGAGTGTAAGTGCTAGCACACACCCTTGTTTCACCCCATTGCTTACTGAAAAGTCTTTAGATACTGAACCACTCATTACCACGTTTGCTTGCATACCTGTATGGAGTGCCTCGATCAGGCTGACAGACTTCTCTGTACAGCCATAATTCTTGAGTACCTGCCAAAGTCCTTGTCACAAAACAGTATTGAAAGCTTTACTGAAGTCTATGAAGACTACATAAAGCGGCATGTTCTGTTCGATACCCTTTTCTTGAACCTGTTTCAAGCAGAAAATCATGTCCATTGTGCTTCTTCCACTTCTAAAGCCGCACTGGATTTCTGGTAGTACATTCTGCGAGATGTGTTCATTGAGTCCGGTCAGTAGTACACGTGAGAGACTCTTAACAACAGTGGATAGCAGTGATATACCTCGGTAATTTCCACAATCTTTCTGGTCACCTTTCTTGAACAAACGCACAATACTTGCATCCTTCCAGTCTTGAGGTACTTTTTGGGCATCCCATATCTCTTGGATGAGCTTGTGCAGGCAGTTGGTCAGCTGAACACCACCAAATTTCCACACTTCTGCTGGAATTCCATCCCTTCCTGGAGCTTTACCATCCTGTGTTGTCCTGATAGCTGCCATTAGTTCATCAAGATTTGGTGGTTCATCCAGACTTGATACAGCTGGTCGCTGCACTAGAGCTTCTTTAACCTCTACAGTGAGATCTCCAGGGTTGTTTAGTAGCTGGTGAAAGTGGTCTGCAAATCTGTCCAGGATCTTGTCTTTCTCCTGCAAAACTGTTTCACCATCCATAGCCTTTAGTTGGATCAATCCTCTTGGTTTAGGGCTGTAGATTTCTCTCAAACCTGTGAAGAATGTTTTCATGTCCTTTCTGTCTGCTGCAGTTTGAAGTTCCTCCGCTTTTTCATCCCACCAGTTGGACTTCATCTCTTTTGTGTACTTCTGTAGCTAACTCTGAGCCTTTGAGTATTTCTTCTTCTTTGACCTTGTGTTACACTGTAGGTTTTGCTGTCTAGCTGTATTCCTCGCTTCTAGTAGTTTCTTCAGGTGTTCATCATGCTCATCAAACCAATCTTGATGTTTCCTCTCAGGGTGGCCTAATACATCACTCGCAGTCTGATACACCGTATCCTTCAGTGTTGCCCATTTCTTTTCTATGTCATTCTCTGAGTTGTTGCTGTCCCAGTCTTTCAAGTTTTCATCCATTTCCTGTGTAAGTTCTTCCTGCTTCTTTTGGCCTTTCAGTGCACTAGTGTTTAGCTTCTGTGGTGGCTTTGCACCCATCCCGCAGTGCTGTTTTCATCTCCAAATCCTTAATCTAGATCTCAGCATAACATGATCAGTACCACAGTCCGTGCCTCTCATTGCTCTGGTGTCCAATAAAGGCACATCAAACGTGACTAAAAACACAATAACAGTGCTGGGGTTGAGCAGAACTGAAGTAGTAGAAATAGTTTTTCTCTTGAACAACAAATAAATAGAATGAAAAAAATAAAATCCTGTAAATAACCATTTTGGTCACATCTTAGGCATATCTCAAAGTGCATAAAAACTCAATGTGTACTGTTAGTAGCATTAACATTTGTTTCCCTTTTGAAATAAAATATACTACATCCTGGTCATAACTGACCTTGGCACATCACAAAATGCACTTAGCTGAATAAAAAATGAACTGTCAAACACTTTGGTGCACAACCCCAACCCCCAAGAAAAGATGGATAACATTAGCAAACATTGCACATCCACTATTGTGGTTTTTGTTTTGTTTTTTTAATCACCACATGTATGAGTAGGAACCTCTTTTTATAACGACACATTCCATTACACAAACATATCAGTCAACCAAAAATTTCTAGTTGAGTTAAGGGTACAAAGAGCACCCACGTAAAAACTTGAGTAATGACTTCAGGCTTGAAGGTTTGAGGTTTTTCTTCAAAATTTATAACAATTTTCTTACGGTTTTCTATTTTTTTTTCTGTAAATTTATCTAAATTTGAAACCATTTTCCACAAATTTGTAATTTCCTCTTGTATATTGACTTTTCTTGTACATTTGAGATTTTATTATATGTTTATGGATTATTTTATGGCTAATTTTTGTCTATTTTTTAAATAAAATTAGTTTTTTAATATATAAATTTGAAACAGATTGTGACTTTTTTCCTTATGCAATTTACACTTTTGACCATAATTTTGCAGAGCCAGAACAGAACAATTATTTAATTCTGATTTGAAAAAAGAAATATTTATAAAATTATATTTAATGAAATCAATTAACTTAAATTACCAAAGATTCAGTTTTTTCTGTTAGAATATTTCAATATATTTATTGTTTTTTAGAACTCTCCTCACCACCCAGACAGCAGGAAAAACCTCCCTTATTTTGAAATCCAAATGTTGGCACGTTTAGTTTGTCTGAAGGCTGCTGACAGATTAAAGTAATTGACTTTGTGAATTTCGGTCATCTGAACTTGCCAGATACATAATACTGAACATAAATTATTGTAATGGCTGGTGAAGTAAATCCTCAACGATTCAGTCACTCTTGCCTCTTTCCCTGCATATGAAGTCTAAACACACCTGTTTGCTCAGCAACTCTTATTGTTCCCATTACCAGCAGATTAAAACCACCATAAATGCCTCCACTGCTTACATACCTCTTATGTTTTTTTTCCACATTTAAAGTACTTTAATAAACTCATGCTCCTCTAGGATGATGATGCTAGCAAGACGCTCTACCTACCGACTGGAACTGTCACACGGGCAGGGCGCATCTGAGCTCCACGTGGATGACGGTCACACGCATTGTTCATATGCGCACTTGCGGACCGTCATTCCTTCATATTTTTTACACAAATTTATATTTCCTTGGCGTGGGCTGGGCCCGCAGGCCACTCGGAGGTTGCTTCTGGGTCACATGTGGCCCGCGGGCCGCTAATTGAATAGGCCTGGCCTAATTGCTCCACACCTGAGAGGACCTCATCAGCTAGCCAATAGATGGAATCCTCCTGAGCTGCTCACTCTGTCTCCCTCAGCCTGTGATGACTTCTAGCCCATCAAGCTGTTGATGGGAGCTCTTTTTGTTACATTTGGTAGTATTTGGTGGGAAGTTGTAGTTGGGGACAGGTAAGTTTGGGGTACTCTCTACACTGCTGCACGTAGGGTTTTTTTTTTTTTCCCTGTTAAAAACACTAGGTTATGTGGTTGGTGCCTCCTTTGTAAGTTTTACTCAATATCTTTTTAGTTAAATAGTGAGGATTATGGTTGGTTGGTTGATTTGGTTTAGAAGAAAAGGTAGCACAGGCCCTGTTCTGTTTTTTTCATTTTCTTGATGTGGCACAACTACCGGTCCCACCCTTCCCCATCAGTTACGCATTCTGTTAATTTATCACCTCTGTACCAATATACCTCCTTCATCCTTACACTTGACTCTGTTTGGCTATTGTGTTCATGGTCAATTACTACGAGTAGTATGGGTATGGAACAACACTTAGTGTAACTCCTGTACATTTCTACTGAGAGTATTTGAAATTGATATGAGGGAATATCTGTCTCGAACCGAGCCCGTGTTTCCTGTAGGCTCGGTTCTGACCGTTCTGGGTGGCTCAGGCATTGGGTTTAGTATGTATTATCTTTTGATTTCTCGTTGTTTTCTTGTCTGTGTACTGTTTCTTTTCCATGCCTGTAGCCACCGCTCTGGCTGGTCCAACCACGCCCCCTCTCTCTCTGACAGTCAGCTGTTCGCCCCAGTAATTATCTGTCCCACGCCTCGCCCAGGTGTTTCCAATCTGTCACGCCAGCAGTGTTTGTACTTAGGCAGCACTTTGCCAGTCAAACACCGCTGGACCATTGTACGTGTTCACACGGCTGTTCTTCACCATGTGACAGTCATGTCTATGAAGGATTGTTTGTGTGTGCGCTCGTTGGCAGACTTGGACAACTCGGACTGCTCCTGCACAGTGAGTAAGCGCTGTCAATGTTTCTGTTTGCAGTTGTGCTGCTACGCTTGTCTGTAGTGTTTCCCCTTGCGGCACAACTGTTACGCTCAGGCACTGTTGCCCAGCTTCTCCCGTCCCAGCTGAGCATCCTGGAGAACTCTAAGTTTTACCCAATCTGTCTGTTATTTTGTACTGTTTTGGTCTTAATAAATGTGTGTTTGGTGTAACCTGCAAGTAAATCCATTCTTTCTTCTCCTCCTCCGTGCACTGTGGAAAAGCGCACGTGGAAGTTCTTGGCAGAATGGCCCAGCCATAAAAAGGATTTAGCGGGTTACACCCACATATACCTTTTTCTTTTTGAATAATTATTTACTCACCAGTCTGAGAGCTATGTTGGACTTGACGGGGATGCACAGTTTTCCTCTGTGTCTGGGGTGGGAGTGCTGCCATGCACTTATGGAGATAGACGGGCTCATTGCCTCAGCAAGCATGTATTCCACCCCGGAGGGTGTACTGTGGTATGTGGACTTGGCTGATGCAGCAGCTCGGTGGTGCCCTCAGTTCGCGGAGAATCCAGAGGGAGCTGAGAGGTTGACCCGATTGGCAGCACTGCGGCAAGAGTTCGGCAGAGGGGTGAGGAAGTCCCCCAAGAAGACCGGGCTTGCGTCGAAGGGAGGGCGCTCTTGGGGTTCCGCTGATCCTGCTCCACTCCAGAGTTCGGCGCCAGTTCCTGCTTCAACCCGACCAGCTCCAGCACAGCCGGAGACGGCGTCATCCAACATCGAAATGCTGGGAGAAGCCCTCCTCATCGGCAGCGGCCCCCATCTTTTCAGCTGCTTTGAAGTCAGCTGAGCTCACCCCGGCTACACCCACCTCCGTCGTCGTGGAGACGGTTCCTCTACAAGTCTTCAGAGGGGCTCACATAACCGCTGACACGGAGAGGGATGACTGTCTGTTGCCTGGAGCTGTCAACATCGGGAACCGGGATGACAGGCAAGCGTTTTTTCATTCCACTCAGTCAAATCACAATAAACCTTCTCTGTCTCCCGGGGAAGAGGCCCAGTTTCAGTAGTCTGCTGAGTCCTCTCCTCCAGCTGCAAGTAATAATTCATTTTTTCCCCTCTCCATGTCTCTTCCAGTTCTTCCTGAGTGCCCGTTGGCCCAAGGTCAGCACTTTCAGATAGTGGAGGAGCCGGTGGTTTCGGAGGATTCCGTCCCCAAACCAGCATGGAGAGGTTCCCCTGCAGCCACGCCGGAGGAGTCCCCAGTGTTGGAGCAGCTGCAGGAGGATTATAGCACTGTTACCACCATCTCGCCTGCTGCAGAGGCTGCAGCAGCGGAGTGTGAGCCTGAGCTGGACCTCCTGGAGGCTGGGCCCGTCTTCATTGTCGGGATCAATGGAGTCCTGGATGGCGGTGGAGCTCAAGCTTTTTTTTCTCTCTCTTGTGTTTCGAATGTCAGTTCTAGAGAGATCTTGTCTGGTTCAAGGTGAGGCCAGTCAGGTGCAGCGCGCAGTTGCCCCTGAACTCCCTTCGCCGGGCTCCACCGCTGCCAGGGACCCCAACAACCTGGTCTCATCTCCCGCTCCTGACCTTTCTTCTAGGGTCGCCGGAGAGGAGCCATTGTCACCAGGGGTCACCTTGGAACCGGGCCCACTGCTTGACAACATCGTAAGTCCCCGCTGCCTGAGGCCATCGTATTGGTCCCTCCACAGGCTGTATCTCCGTGGGTGCAGCAGGCTGGCTTCGGACCATCGTGGGGGCTGCACTCCAGGATCAGCCCCACGTGGGTGTTGTGCTCCTGCTCTGACCCGTCGTGGATGCCACACCAGCATGGGTTCCACCGAGGGTGCAGCCTTGGCCCGGTCGGGGTCCACCGCGGGTGTTGCTGAGCTCCAGCTGGAGTCCACCACGGGTGCTGCAGAACTCCATTCGGGAGTCACCGGGGGTGCTGCAGAGCCTCAGCCGGAGGTCACCTCGGGTGCTGTAGAGCTTCAGCCGGAGGTCACCATGGGTGCTGCAGAGCCTCAGCCAGAGTTCACCGCAGGTGCTGCAGAGCCTCAGCTGGAGGTCACCGTGGATGCTGCAGAGCCAGCCCAGTCGGGGTCCACCGCAGGTGCAGCGTCGGCCCAGTCGGGGTTCACCGTGGGTGCAGCTGTGTCCCAAGCCAGGACCACCGAGGGTGCTGTGGATCTGCCTGAGGACGCCGTGGTCCCCTTCTCCTCCCTGTCCGACCCCATGTGGGTTCCCTTCTTAATGTCTGGTCACCCACCAGTGAGCCTTCCAGTGGGCAGGCCACCTCCTGCTTCATCCCGCCGGCCCTGGTGGCTTTACAGTACTGGCCGACTGCCTGAGTGACTGAGTCTCTGGGCCAGATGGCTCGTGTTTTCCGGCAGACCACCAGATTCTGTCCGCCGAACTGCCTGCTGGGCCTGGGAATCTGGGTGGCCTCCCGAGCCTCTACATCTTTGGACTTAGGGGGGTTAATTGTGGACCCTGGGCGCTGTATTGTGTTCCCTTCTTTCCTGTTCCCCCTACCTCCCACCCAGGTTTGTTTTGTTGTTCCTGTCAGGGTTGGTGGTGGTGGTGGTGGTGGGGGGGGGGTCCTTCCTTATGATGCTACTGTGGGTGCCTGGTATCCACCCCTAGAAGGAAGGGCTCTGTCACAAACCAAGCCCGTGTTTTCTGTAGGCTCGGTTCTGACTGTTCTGGGTGGCTCAGGCATTGGGTTTAGTATATGTTATCTTTTGATTACCTCCACCAGGCCGAAAAGGCCAGGAGGAGGTTATGTTTTTGCCGGGGTTTGTCTGTCTGTCTGTTTGTCTGTCTGTTTGTCCGTTTGTCTGTTGGTTAGCAAGATAGCTCAAAAAGTTTTGGACGGATTTCGATGAAACTTTCAGGCGTTGTTGGAAATGGTAAAAGGAAGAACTGATTACATTTTGGGGATGATCCGCATCACCGTCTGGATACAGGAATTTTTTAAAGCATTTTTTTTAACACTGTCACATACAGCCATTTTCAACATGTGCGCAGGCGCAATGGACGGCGCTGGTCGTCGTGTCTGACCAACACAAACTCCGCGTTCTTCAACGTTTTACGCACAAAAGCACGCGGAAAACACTGGTGGCCTGGGCCCGCCAGCGTGCCTGTGTTCGCGCGCAGCTGCAAAACCTGACACGGGCAGTTGTCCGCCGCCGGATTATTTGGCAGAAATCCCCCGGCCAGCCATAGGCGCTGCGCATTTGGCAGAAATTCACCGGCCAGCCATAGGCGCTGCGCAAACACGAGCTCTCTGCCGGGGAAGCTTCTAAATTCTGTTTTGCCACGGAGCGCAACCCCAATAATATAATATAAAACCCACGGCAACCTGTCTACCCAATCTGCATCTGTCAGTGGAGAAGATGGACACAACAGCAACACTTCAGTTTATTACCTCCGCCAAGGAGGCAATGCTTTTACTACTGAACCACTAATCCTATCACTATCAGATTGATTGTCATTGATTAATTGTCTATGTTTATTGCACTGTCCCTGTCAAATAAACAAATAATCATTGTGAATCCAATTGCTACTCATATGTTTTCATGGTCAAGGAAGCTGAAAACATACACACAAACACTGTATGGGGGGAACTGTGGTGCTTGGCGGAGGTCTGCGCTCTCCGAGTGCTTTTCTAGTTTCTCATTGTTCTCTTGTCTGTGTACTGTTTCTTTTCCATGCCTGTAGCCACCGCTCTGGCCGGTTCGACCACGTCCCCTCTCTCTCTGACAGTCAGCTGTTTGCCCCAGTAATTATCTGTCCCACGCCTCGCCCAGGTGTTTCCAATCTGTCACGCCAGCAGTGTTTGTACTTAGGTAGCGCTTTGCCAGTCAAACACCGCTGGACTATTGTACATGTTCACACAGTTGTTCTTCGCCATGTGACAGTCATGTCTATGAAGGATTGTTTGTGTGTGTGCTTGCTGGCAGACTTGGACGACTCAGACTGCTCCTGCACAGTGAGTAAGAGCTGTCAGTGTTTCTGTTTGCAGTTGTGCTGCTACGCTTGTCTGTAGCATTTCCCCTTGCGGCACAACTGCTATGCTAAGGCACTGTTGTCCAGCTTCTGCCGTGCCAGCTGAGCGTCCTGGAGGACTCTAAGTTTTACCCGAGCTGTCTGTGTTATATTGTACTGTTTTGGTGTCAGTGAATGTGTGTTTGGTGTAACCTGCAAGTAAATCCATTCTTCCTTCTCCTCCTCCGTGCACTGTGGAAAAGCGCACGGGGAAGTTCTTGGCAGAATGGTCCAGCCATAAAAAGGATTTAGCGGGTTACACCCACACATACCTTTTTCTTTTTGAATAATTATTTACTCACCAGTCTGAGAGCTATGTTGGACTTGACGGGGACGCGCAGTTATCCTCTGTGTCTGGGGTGGGAGTGCTGCCGTGCACTTACGGAGATAGACGGGCTCATCGCTTCGGAGAGCATGTATTCCACCCCGGATGATGTACTGTGGTATGTGGACTTGGCTGATGCAGCAGCTCGGCGGTGCCCTCAGCTCGCAGAGAATCCGAAGGGAGCTGAGAGGTTGACCCGATTATCATAGACTGTATTTGGATGCATAAAGCGGCCCTGTGAAACAGCTCTGTTTCCAAGCTGAAATTATTATTAGGGCCCAAGCCACTGACGTAGTCAATGGGCTAGAGCCCTATTGTATCTGTTCGTATTTTTGGGGGCCAGATACCATTTGCTGGAAGACAATGCTAAGCTAATCGAATGGGAAGGTATTACCATTTACCAGAAACTTAGCCAAAGGTAGTGACGATGGACACGTTACGGACATAACATGCACTTTCTGTACATTTTATTTCTATGAACATGGTTGGGGAATTTTACGCAGGCAATTGGACAGAAATTTTGAAAGACAGGTGGCGCTATAACACTACTCTCAGGTAGGGCTTTTTGACAGTTTTCCCTCCTTTGTCAATTTCTAATAACTTTCAATGGAAATGTGCACAGGGTGTTGGAAATTGACAGATTTTGTCAAGAACTTCCTCTTGGGGGACTTCCTCACCCCTCTGCCGAACTGTCGCCGATTGGAGAAATTTGACCACTGTATGAACTTTTCAGCCACGGCGTTGGCAGAGCATTCCAAAATGAAATACCTGGAGGTCTCCAAGCTGATGGCTGGTCACAGGACAGATGGTGAGTGTTTTGTGACGGTGTTGATTTGTGTGTCATTTATTTCGTTGATTATGCCTCTGTGAAACTGAGAGGCATACAGTAATTGTGTGTGCATGCGTGTGTGTGTGTGTGTGTGTGTGTGTGTCAGTCTGCCTCTCTGTTTCAGCTCGCCCGGTCAAAATTACAGTGGGGCAAAAAAGTATTTAGTCAGCCACCAATTGTGCAAGTTCTCCCTCTTAAAAGATGAGAGAGGTCTCCAGTTTTCATCATAGGTATACCTCAACTATGAGAGACAAAATGAGAAAAAAAATCCAGAAAATCACATTGAAGGATTTTTAATGAATTAATTGGTAAATTCCTCAGTAAAATAAGTATTTGGTCACCTACAAACAAGCAAGATTTCTGGTTCTCACAGACCTGTAACTTCTTCTTTAAGAGGCTCCTCTGTCCTCCACTCGTTACCTGTATTAATGGCACCTCTTTGAACTTGTTATCAGTATAAAAGACACCTGTCCACAACCTCAAACAGTCAGACTCCAAACTTCACTATGGCCAAGACCAAAGAGCTGTCAAAGGACACCAGAAACAAAATTGTAGACCTGCACCAGGCTGGGAAGACTGAATCTGCAATAGGTAAGCAGCTTGGTGTGAAGAAATCAACTGTGGGAGCAATTATTAGAAAATGGAAGACATACAAGACCACTGATAATCTCCCTCGATCTGGGGCTCCACGCAAGATCTCACCCCGTGGGGTCAAAATGATCACGAGAACGGTGAGCAAAAATCCCAGAACCACATGGGGGGACCTAGTGAATGACCTGCAGAGAGCTGGGACCAAAGTAACAAAGGCTACATCAGAAACACACTACGCCGTCAGGGACTCAAATCCTGCAGTGCCAGACATGTCCCCCTGCTTAAGCCAGTACATGTCCAGGCCCGTCTGAAGTTTGCTAGAGAGCATTTGGATGATCCAGAAGAGGATTGGGAGAATGTCATATGGTCAGATGAAACCAAAATAGAACGTTTTGGTAAAAACTCAACTTGTCGTGTTTGGAGGAGAAAGAACACCATACCTACTGTGAAGCATGGGGGTGGAAACATCATACTTTGGGGCTGTTTTTCTGCAAAGGGACCAGGACGACTGATCCGTGTAAAGGAAAGAATGAATGGGGCCATGTATCGTGAGATTCTGAGTGAAAACCTCCTTCCACCAGCAAGGGCATTGAAGATGAAACGTGGCTGGGTCTTTCAGCATGACAATGATCCCAAACACACCGCCTGGGCAACGAAGGAGTGGCTTTGTAAGAAGCATTTCAAGGTCCTGGAGTGGCCTAGCCAGTCTCCAGATCTCAACCCCATAGAAAATCTTTGGAGGGAGTTGAAAGTCTGTGTTGCCCAGCGACAGCCCCAAAACATCACTGCTCTAGAGGAGATCTGCATGGAGGAATGGGCCAAAATACCAGCAACAGTGTGTGAAAACCTTGTGTAAGACTTACAGAAAACGTTTGACCTCTGTCATTGCCAACAAAGGGTATATAACAAAGTATTGAAATGAACTTTTGTTTTTGACCAAATACTTATTTTACCAAGGAATTTACCAATTAATTCATTAAAAATCCTTCAATGTGATTTTCTGGATTTTTTTTTTTCTCATTTTGTCTCTCATAGTTGAGGTATACCTATGATGAAAATTGGAGACCTCTCATCTTTTAAGTGGGAGAACTTGCACAATTGGTGGTTGACTAAATACTTTTTTACCCCACTGTATATAGACACACAGTGCGGAGCATTGTAGCTGGATGGAATAAATATGAGTATATAAACACAGTGCGGAGCATTGTAGCTAGATGGAATAAATATGAGTATATAAACACAGTGCGGAGCATTGTAGCTAGATGGAATAAATATGTAAATATATAAACACACACAGTGCGGAGCATTGTAGCTAGATGGAATAATATGTAGATATATAAACACACAGTGTGAAGCATTGTAGCTAGATGGAATAAATATGTAGATATATAAACACACCCAGTGCGGAGCATTGTAGCTAGATTGAATAAATATGTAAATATGTAAACACACACAGTGCAGAGCATAAAAGCATACTCCTCCTCTTTGTCTTTTCTTCGTAATTTTACAGTCTAATCTAAAATCACTGTCCATCTTAAAACCCAGATTAGTAACTATTGGTTGGACAAACCTTGACAAGGGGCCAATGGGGGGGGGGGGTGCTCACAGGGGCCACTGGGTCAAAACACAATCACTTCTGTCCTCCTTTCATTAAAATTTAAGACGTTTACTGCCATCCAATCTTTAATGTTTAATATTTAATGGAATTAAATACAACAACTACAAAAAACATCATAAGTTGTATTTATAGAGCATTGGGTACCAATATTGACATTTTCAAAGAAAAATTGTCTGAGCTTTTCAGCGCAGTAGGTAATAAGAAGTTGGTATTTATTTGTGGAGACTTCAATATTGACTTATTAAATCCAAATGACCATATCCAAATAAGTGAATTCATAAATTCCATGTTTTGTATGTGTTTCTGCCCTTCAGTAACATACGCCACTAGAATAACAACAATTTCAGCAATGCTTATTGATAACTTTTTCACAAATGTCACTGAGGGGAATGTAACTGCTGGCCTTATTCACTGGTCAACACCAAATTTATTTAAGTTTTTTGGGTTTTTTTAGCTGATTTAGGACAATTTTGATGTGCTGAATCCAAAAATCAAATTGGTTTTGCTCAATCAGGTCAACTTTTTGAACTATGGAAAGGTGCTATATAAATGCAATCCATTAATATTATTATTATTATTATTATTATTATTGGAGAAACGACAGCAAAACAATATGACTGCATTATATGACTACATAATGATAATAATAATAATAATAACAATAATAATAATAATAACAAGACTGTCATAATTGTATTGCCCATACAATTGGGCTGGGCAATACAACCTTAAATCGACATCATGGTTTATTGAATCTTTCAGGTCGGTTTTCGGTTTGTTTGTTTTTTCTCCTCTCTTCTCCATTACAGTTTACTGACAAGGTTCCATCCATCCATCCATCTTCTACCGCTTTTCCGGAGGTCCGGGTCGCGGAGGCAGCAGTTCAAGCAGAGAAGCCCAGACTTCCCTCTCCCCAGCCACCTGCTCCAGCTCTTCAGAGGGAATACCAAGGCGTTCCCAGACCAGCTGGGAGACATAGTCTCTCCACCTCTCCCTCATGGATCGTCACCTTATCGTGGTGGGGGGGTTTGCGTGCCCCAGTGATCCCAGGAGCTATGTTGTCCGGGGCAATTTGCCTCTGATAGGGTCTCCCAAGACAAACTGGTCCTGGGTGAAGGGCCAGACTAAGAACGATCCAACAGACTCTCATGATAAATTGTATATCAAGGATTCAGTGTACCCCGCCCGGTATGGGGTTACCGGGGCCCCACCCTGGAGCCAGGCCTGGGGGAGGGGCTCGAAGGCTAGCGTCTGGTGGCCAGGTTTCCACCCATGGGACCCGGCCGGGCTCAGCCCGAAGGAGTTACATGGGTCCGCCCTCCAGTGGGTTCACCACCTGCAGGAGGGATCATGGGGGTCCGGTGCTATGTGGATTAGGTGGCGGTCAAAGACGGAGACCTTGGCAGACTGATCCCAAGCTTTCTAAACTGACAAGGTTCATAATTATTAATCATATTATTACACAACAGTGTGGTACCATATCATTTTTTGCAATTATCAACTACAACTTCACATTGTTTGATGCAGCAAAATTCAGCCTCCACCTCCTCCACCCTCACCTCCCATTCTCGTCTTCCTGTACCAGCGTCCTATGTCTCACCCTTCTTTAATTCTGATTGGCTGCTTAGAAAGGTGTGACTTTCTTTTCCCTTGTCCTGTCAGGTAGCTAGGTAAGCAGAACAGAGATCTGTTACCCTTATAGAGCCAAAACAAATTTACTTTGCCAAAAGGAGCTTTACACAGTACTTAACCATACTATATATTGTTGTAAACTCCTCCTGTAATAACTTTTAATACTTTATTTAAATTATTTTACCCATGGAGGACCCGACAGGATGGGGAATAGGGAAAGGAAGTGTGTGGAGGGGGAAAGAAAAGCGAGGGGAACAGACAAAAAGACAAACAAACCAACAACTAAAACAAACAAGACAAACTGCTTCTTCCACCGAAGATTTCTCAACATGAGTCTGGTATCCGCATCTGTTAAAGGAGAGACATTTGTGCGTGTGCGTCTGTGTGCATATATATGAGAGCGTGCGCAAAATAAGTGTGTGCATGTGTCAGGAAACATACGAAGAGGGGGACCGGTCACAGCAGCTCTCCCCCCAGGAACCCTGAGCAGGCAAGGCAGCACTGCCAACCCCCACAGTGCACAAATGCCCAAGGTCAGCAAGCCCCAGGAAAGCCAGGCATCCAGCTCCAGAGGAGCAATTGAGAGAGGCCAGGCCGCCAAGTGGCCGGCGCAATGGACCCACACCCCCGGGCCCGCCACCCCACCCCCCCCAGTGGGGCCAATGCCAGTCCCCGGGCCCCAGGCGCAAGGAGGCAAGCGACCCCACCACTTGGCCAGAGACCGACCCACGGCCCTTGCTGCGAGCCCTCCCAGGCATCGCCACAACAGATCCACCACCCCCCCTCCAGCGCCACCGCCGCACACCCCAGGGACCCCCATGTCCAAAGAAGTCCCCCCCACCCAGGGGAGCCCACATAGCCGAGAGGCACTGCCCCCTTCAATCCAGCACCTCCCGACTCGCAGACACACCCATCCCTACACCTTCACACCCTCATGCTCCCATACGCACCCGCATGTACCCCCTCACAGAAAGGTCTGACATTGATGAGTGCAGCTGTACAATAGTCTGAAAAGTTGAACTTTTTTCAGCCCTGAGCACCACGACAAAAATTGGCCACCGCTCAAAGTGTTTCACCGGCGATGGCGCTCAGTGCTGTAAACCTTGGACTACATAGAGAACTAATAGAAAATAGTCGCCCACTGCAGGAAAAACAAGTTTGGTGGACATGCCCCATCAGACTTTTTCTGCAGTGTTTGGCCTCTGCTACTAAACGCCACTAAAAACATAACCTCCATCCTCCCTTGCTGGAGGTAACAATTGGCGACCAAGAGAAACTTGGAAAACATTGAGAACCACCAGACTGATTAACAGCTTCCTTCCACAAGCTGTTAGGATGCTGAACAGTTGATCTGGAATCTTTCATACATACTACTGCTCCTTATGGACATTATGTATATTAAGATAAGATAAGATAAGATAAGCCTTTATTAGTCCCACAACGGGGAAATTCCAGGATTGCAACAGCACAGGGATAGCAACACTCAGAGCAACAATCAGAAGGCAAGAAAAAAAACAAGCAAGCAAGAGCAGCTAATATACATATGTACATATTACTATAAAATATATATATACACACACACACAGACACACAGTGCAGAGCATTGTAGCTGGATGGAATAAATATATGAATATGTAAACACACAGTGCGGAGCATTCTAGCTAGATGGAATAAATATGTGAATATATAAACACCCACAGTGCGGAGCAATGTAGCTAGATGGAATAATATGTAGATATATAAACACACAGTGCGGAGCATTGTAGCTAGATGGAATAAATATATAGATATATAAATATAAACACACCCAGTGCGGAGCATTGTAGCTAGATGGAATAAATATGTAAATATATAAACACACACAGTGCAGAGCATTGTTGCTAGATGGGATGAAACAGCACAACCGTCTACTTAGTTATCATACATGGTATGATTATGTGCCCATACATATTCTCACTCTCCATAGTGACCGGTATTTTCCTAGTTGTATGCCGGAGGGGACCATTGTGTAAGTCTATTGCATCTTTGCATTCAAAAAAACTATTAGTTTGTTACGTCTTTTTGCTATCTCTGCGAGCAGCCCTGCTTAGGTTGTACAGTCTGACAGCCGTTGGTAGGAAGGACCTGCGAAACCTCTCGGTTGTGCACCTGGGATGATGTAGTCTGCTGCTAAATGAGCTCCTCAGTGCATTCAGTATGTCCTGCATAGGGTGGAACTCGGACTCCAGCAGAGATGACAGTTTAGCCACCGTCCTTCTCTCTCCTATCTCCTCCACCGGATCAAGGCGCTGCCCCAGGACAGAGCTAGCTTTCTTGATCAGTTTGTTCAGTCTCTTCCTATCGGCTGCAGTAATGCCACTGCCCCAGCAGACCACTCCAAAAGTGATGGCTGATGCCACCACCGTGTCATAGAATGTCTTCAGCAGCGCGCCTTGTACACCAAAAGACCTGAGTCTCCTCAGCAGGAACAGCCTGCGCTGTCCCTTCTTGTAGAGTGCGTCAGTATTGTGTGACCAGTCTAGTTTATTGTTCAGATGAACACCCAGGTACTTATAGGCTGTCACCATCTCGATGTCTGTTCCCTGTATATTTACTGGTGCTGTGAGGGGTTGTCCTTGCCTGCGACAGTCCACCACCAGCTCCTTAGTTTTCCTCGCGTTGATCTGGAGGCAGTTCCGATGGCACCAGTCCACGAAGTCCTGGATAAGCCCTCTGTACTCAGCTTCATCTCCATTGGAGATGAGGCCAACAATCGCAGAGTCATCAGAGAACTTCTGTAGATGGCAGTGTGTTGTGTTGTGTGAGAAGTCCGCAGTATAAAGAGTGAACAGGAAGGGAGCCAGCACCGTTCCCTGGGGGGCCCCCGTGCTACTGATGATCGTGTCGGACACACAGTCCTGGGTTCTCACAAACTGAGGCCGGTTCGTGAGGTAGTCCAGGATCCATGATGACAGGTGCTGGTCCACCCCTGCGCGCAGCAGCTTGTCCTTCAGGATCATCGGTTGGATGGTGTTGAAAGCACTGGAGAAGTCAAAGAACATGATCCTCACCATATTTCCGGGCTTCTCTAGGTGGGACAGAGAACGGTAAAGGAGGAAGATCACCGCATCCTCCACCCCAATGCCATGCTGGTAGGCGAACTGAAGTGGATCCATCGCTGGTTCCACCAGGGGGCGGAGGTGAGCAAGGAGCAGTCTCTCCAGGGTCTTCATCAAGTGGGACATCAAGGCCACCGGTCTGTAGCTGTTCAGGTCTTTGGGGTGGGAAGTTTTTGGTACAGGTACCACACAAGATGTTTTCCACAGCTGTGGTACCCTCCCCAGTTTCAGGCTCAGGTTGAAGATATACGTCACAATCCCACACAGCTGGTCTGCACAGGACTTGAGGAGCTTTGCGCTGATGCCGTCCGGTCCCGACGCCTTCCTCGCCTTGATCTTCCTCAGCTCCGTCCTCACCTGGGTCCTGGTCAGGGTCAGGATGGGGGGCTGTGTGTTGGGAGTGGGGGGGTGTTGGTGGAGTGGGGGGTGGGCAGCAGGACTTGATTTCTTTAGAGGCAGCAGTGGTTGTTGTGCAGACAGGGGGGAGGGCGGTTGGTCAAACCTATTGAAAAACAGATTAAGGTTGTTCGCCCACTCCCTGCCCCCCGTGGCCTGGGGGGAGGTATTCTGGAGCCCAGAGATGGTTTTGAGGTTTCTCCAGACCCCGCTGATGTCGCTCTGTTGCAGCTTGTCCTCCATCTTCTTCCTGAAGCTGTCCTTGCCTACTCTGATCTTTCTCCTCAGCTCCCTCTGTACGGACTTCAGCATCTCCCTATTCCCCGACCTGAAGATCCTCTTCTTCTCTCTCAGAAGTGTTTTTATCTCAGGGTTGATCCAGGGTTTGTTGTTTGAGTGACGCCGTATGGTCTTGGTGGGAACGGATTTGTCCACACAGAAGCTGAGGTAGTCCATGAAGGTGTGAATGAGGCCATCAATGTCCTCACCATGTGGATCGCAGAGCTGCTTCCAGGCGGTGGCTTCAAAACAGCCCTTTAGAGTGTCCATTGTCTCCTCAGACCATAACTCCACAGTGTGCATGGCCGGAGGTTGTCTGTGCACTAGGGGTTTGTACACCGGCCGGAGATGAACCAAGTTGTGGTCCGATCTCCCGAGTGGGGGGAGTTGTGATGAGGTGTACGCCTCCTTAGTGTTTGCGTAGAATAAGTCCAGTGTTTTATTGTCTCTAGTGTGGCATGTGACATACTGGGTGAACGTGGGTAGAATGGGAGATAGTGAAACATGGTTGAAATCGCCTGAGATGAGGAGAAGAGCATCTGGGTGTTCAGTCTGCAGCCTGCTGGTTACTGAATGGATGACGTCACGCGCTGTCCCAGCGTTCGCCGTCGGATTTGCATAAACAACAATGCAGATCACGTGTGAGTGTTCTCTCGGGAGATATGTAGGCCTCATGCTAACAGCTAGCAACTCAATGTCTTTGCTGCAGTGTCGTTGTTTAACAGTGATATGTCCCGGTCTGCACCAGTTGTTATTAACATACATTATCACTCCACCGCCCCTTGCTTTGCCACTGTCTGGTGTTCGGTCAGCCCGTATCATGTGAAAACCCTCCAGCTCAATGTTAGCATCTGCTGCTAGTTCAGATAGCCACGTCTCAGTAAACAAAAGGAGTGAGCACTCCCGGTATGTGCTATCGTAACGGGAGATAGCCGCTAGCTCATCTACCTTTCCCAGTATCGACCGTACATTTCCCATGACAACAGATGGAAGGGAGGGTCTGTACCTTATATTTTTTGTCCTCCGCCATTATTATTTGTATATTATAGTTCTAGTTAGTTTCAAGTATGTCTCAGGGATGTGTGAATGGCTGTGTTGGGGTGGGGGGTGGGGGTGTGTGTGAGTGTGTCTTAAATTATGTTCTTTTTACTTATATGGATGCCTAGAGAAACGTAATTTCATCTTGCCTGCACTACAGTTGTATGTACAGCAACATGACAATAAAGGTTGATTTGATTTGATTTGAGATGGAAACACTACTGACACCTCTGACACCCCTCCTTGCCTTGCCAGTGAGTCGCCTATTCCTTGGTCACATTGGCATGAGTCGTTCAAGACATTTGTGTCCACCAAGGACGCAGCTAAGATTAGTAAGCTAAAGCTATGTACTATGCTAATCTACTGCTTAGGCAGCGAGGGAAAGTGTATCTTTAAGACGCTCGGACCTGCAGACAGTTATGAAGAATGTGTTGCTGTGTTGGCCAGACATTTCACCACTCTACAGAGCATGCTAGTTAGGAGGATTACATTTTGCTAATGCCGACAGCATGTAGGTGAGTCGGCCCAACAGCATGTCACCAACCTCCACTGTCTAGCGAGCACATGTAGGTTTGCACAACTGGAAGACGAGATGATGCTGGACCAGTTAACAAAGCACACCACCAACTTGAAGCTACGGGAGAAGCCGCTAATGACAGCAGTCGACTTGTCGCTCTCCAGGGCGGTAGAGTTAGCATCCCAATTAGAGGCCGTGGTTTGGCTAAACACCCAGCTAGGAGCCTCCAATCCGCACTCTCCACACTTCGCTCCTCTCGCACAAGCTGTTTCCCCGGCTACTGAGCCTGACAACCCCACGTTCCCTCTGGGGGACCCTGAAGTTAACATTGCGGGATGACGGGACAACAAAGCACACAGGCAATGTGGTAACTGTGGCTCTCCATCTCACCGAGTACGTGCACCCACCTGCCTCGCCAAAGGACACAAGTACCAACACTGCGGTAAGCTGAACCACTTCGCCAAAGTATGCCGCTCAGCACCGACAAGCCTGGCATCTAACTCAGCCCAGTCCAACCTCCGTTCACACAGTGAACTCCAGTAATGCACCGTACAAGTAATGCACAGTGGAACTACATGGCATTAGTCTACCACTACTGCTGGACACTGCTGCCATGAAGTCCCTGCTGGATGAGACCACAGTGAAAATGTTCTTTCCCCGACACCCAACTGAGCCAGACGCAGTGGAACTGTGGAACTATGGGCATGTTAAAATCAGTATGGTAGGAACCAGGTTCGCTACGGGTCAAGAATCCTCCCAGCGTTCACATTTCAAGTGATGCGCCTTGGTGAAAACATCCTGGATTATCTTTTCCATGAGCTGAGCTTTTCCATCACAGATCAAATGGGACTCAGTTTGATGGCTGATGGCCCGAGCCTGCTTCTCCCAGAAATAGGAACAGCCGCTCATTTTTTCACATCACACATTGACTGGAGAACTGAAGACTGGGGACTGATCCTTACACAGCATAAGCCTCCCAAAGCTGCCCCCTCGCTGCAGGAGTTCCAGTCTGTTAATGTGAGAACCAGAAGATTGTGGGATTCATCCAGTCACCACCGAGTCCACTTCACCTCCACAACCATCGACAACCCAGTCACGCACTCCATTAAATGGCACCCCAGCAATGACGCCGTTCACCAGCCACATGGCGAGACAGCAGCACCACACCTTGAAGCAGAAATCACCTTTGCTCCCAGTGTATGACTGGCTTTGGATCCGCTGATCCAATCACCCACGTCAGCTGTAAACATTTCAGTCATCTTCATCAGCAGCAGCATCGCCACCATCACTAATGTGAGTGAAGAGGAAATCGTCGTCGTCTGAGCCTCTCAGCCTCAGCATGTCTTCCATCAGGTCGACAGGCGTGCTTTCTCCCAAGTCGTGCAGGGCCAGGAGTCTCTCAGCTCTAGGCAGTACAGGCAGTGAGACGAAACACTCTGGAATAGTTCTGCAGCTTCTGGGAGAGCCGAAGACGTGAGGATACAAACTAGGTCATATGTGACGGTAAGCTAATGTTGCTAATGCTAGTTTGCTATAAGTACGTCGTACTACACTGTAATCTCTGCAAGTTATCGCTGTTAGGTACTAAAATATGTACGCTGTGTGTGTTTCAGATGGCTCTATTGTGGGGAAATTACCGCTTCATTCGGTCTGGGCGTTCAGCACAGCCTGTCACGGATGTCATCAGCCTGTCACTGATGTCAGCACAGCTTCACAAACGATCAGTGGTTATAGAGCTTAAGAATGTCTGTAGAAATGTTTATTTCCTGTACAACAAATTGCTCTGATCTGCGTGAAAATCATGGAGAGACTGTTGAGACATCATGGACGTACCTGCTTCTGCAGCAGAGTCTGAGATGGTCATAGAAAAAAATGATCAGCTGACACAACTTGATCGCCATGTTAATAACTATATTGGCCACGAAATATACGGTCAGTCTGGCGTTCAGCACAGCCTGTCACTGATGTCAATACAGCCTGTCACTGATGTCAGCACAGCTTCACAAACGATCAGTGGTTGTAGAGCTTAAGAATGTCTGGTTTATTTCCTGTGCAAAAAATTGCTCTGATCTAAGTAAAGGAACCCTATTTCACTGTTTATGGGAATGCAGAAAAATCAGAATGTTTTGGGAAGAGGTGAGGGTAACAGTTGAAAAAATAATTTCAAAACAAATCACATTGAACCCTAAACTGTTTTTGTTGGGTCTGTATCCAGAAAAACATAACTTTAATAAGAGTGAAAGAACATTCATAAACCTCAGTTTGTTTAATGCCAAAAAATGTATTGCATTACTGTGGAAAAACTCATGGACCAGATGTGACTCAGTGGTTAAGACAGATGTTACCAACCTTCCACTAGAAAGAATAACATACATACTGAAATCAAAGAAAAATGTGTTTGAGAATATATGGAGACCTTTCATTGATTATGTAAAGAAATTAAACATAACTTCTGAAGAAGGTGAATGATATGTGTGGACCTTGCAAATTCCAAGCTGGTGAATGTATATTATGTATTCTTATGTAATAGATTACCTAGACTAAACAGAGGGGCATTGTTGTTGACTTGTTTTTGTTAATGGTTGTTGTTTTTATTACCCTTTTTTTGTTATTTTGTTATTGTTCTTTTTAGTTTTTAAATTACTTTTGTGTTAGTGTCTGACTGTGTGTGCTGTTTGTAAAAAAAAAAAAAAAAAAAAAGTTCAATAAAAATATTGTGGGGAAAAAAAATTGCCCTGATATGCGTGAAAATCATGGAGAGACTGTTGAGACATCATGAACGTACCTTCTCCACCTGCACTGAGTCTGAGATGGTGTCATAGCAAAAAATGATCAGCTGACACAACTTGATCTCCAGGTTAATAACTATATTAGCCACAAAATATATATTCAAAAAAGTAAACAGTACTGAGTTAGGTATAATAAATATATTTGACAGTTATGATGCATTTTAGGCCAAAACAAACTTGATCTAGGATTAAAATCAATTAAAATAATGCAGTCACAAGGTTACATGGAAAATGTTTGATTTACTAGATACATATACTGTAGAAGGTTCCAAGGTTGTCATAGCCAGGAGCGGCACTGGGGTTAAGCTCCCAGTGCTCATAAAATGCTCCTTATGGCGTGCATCTCGAAAAGCCTCTGACAACTAAGTCCAACTCCTAGCCTGCCCGTGTGGTTTAGTCTCTAAGCCCGGTGGAACTGCTTTTACTAATAGGAGAAGGGGCGAGAGCGGATCTCTGGCGCCTTAAAACCAGATGCTTCGGATAGATGGTGGCTCGTCAACCTGGGAAGGTAGCCCATCTAGGGGAAGGTAAACCCTGATTTCAAACCTCCGCTGCCTTGCGGCACACCCGGTCACGGGAAAGGCTTCAGGAGTCAACCCTGAGGAAAAATCCGGAGTCGGAGCCCCTAAGGCAGTTCTATGTTGTGCTCAACATCGTTCTGGCAGCTCCTGCAACGGCGCTGGTGCCAAACTGTAGCAGCCCTGCTGTTCCTTTGGATTCATCAGTGACGTGGAGAGGGGGGACATGCTGCATGGGCAACATCTTGTCCTCCATATCTTCCTGCCCAGGCTTGAATCCTACCAACGCCAATGCTGGAAGGTAGAACACCGGATCACTGGAGAGGACACTCCAGCTTCGCCTTTGGCGTAGAAAAAACACGGGGAATGACAGTTACCGGTTATAAGCCACCGCTCAATTGGCGTAGAGCGCGGCGCCAGGGGTTGTTCCCGATGGTGGGAGGGATCATCAGATCTCACTGGACAGCTACCGCCCGCCTCAAGCTGGGCAGCCCCCAGCCAATAAGGTGTTGTCCCGCCACAGCTTGCTTTCCTCATTGGGTGCATGGGGATGAGGAGAAGTCCGAACAACAGGCTGAGAACCTTCGCACCAGGCAAGACAATAAAACAAAAGAGACCAACTCTAAAACTGGGAACTTGGAACGTCCGCACTATGATGACAGGACTCGCTGCTAACCTCAAGGACATCAACGACACCAGGAAGACTGCCATCATCAATAATGAGCTGAAGAGACTGGGAGTGGATATCGTCACTCTCCAGGAAACACAGTTGGCTGATGCAGGCACACTGAGAGAGAAGGACTACACGTTCTACTGGCAGGGAAAGGGCAGCGACGAACACAGGGAACATGGAGTGGGCTTCGCAGTGAAGAACACCTTGCTGAAGATGGTGGAACTGGGCAGCACTGGCTCTGCACGACTCCTCACCCTCCGCCTGAACACCACTCAAGGCCCAGTCACCCTCGTCAGTGTGTATGCCCCAACACTGACAGCCACACCAGAGGCAAAAGACGAGTTCTACGAGAATCTCACAACAACTGTCAGGACCATCCCCAACTCTGAACAACTCATTCTCCTTGGAGACTTCAATGCCAGAGTGGGTGCTGATCACGACTCCTGGCCCTCCTGTCTTGGACCTTTTGGCGTGGGCAGAATGAACGACAACGGACAGCGGCTGCTCGAGTTCTGCACATATCACGATCTGTGCATCACAAACTCGTTCTTCAAGACCAAGCCCCAACACAAGGTTTCCTGGCAACATCCACGCTCAAAGCACTGGCACCAGCTGGACTTGATCCTGACCAGGTGCACCTCACTGAAGAACGTGCTAATCACCCGTTCGTTCCAGAGTGCAGATTGCGACACAGACCATTCATTGGTGTGTTGCAAGGTCAAGCTGCAGCTGAAGAGATTCCATCGTGCTAGACAGCCTGGAAAGGCACGGATTGACACCAGCAAGATGGCTCAACCAGAACTTGTTGAGCAGTTTGCCTCCACCTTTGAGAAGGAACTTGGTGTACCACAAGAAGGAGAATCTGCAAAGCAGAAGTGGGAAGTGCTGCAAAACACCATCCACCGCACAGCCTTGGCTACCTTTGGGAGGAAGACCTCAAAGTCACAGGACTGGTTTGATGACAAGTTGACCGAGATGACCCCCGTCATTGAAGCCAAGCACTCAGCACTTGCTGAGTGCAAGAAGTACCCAAATGAGAAGAATCTCCAGATTCTCAGGGCTGCGAGAAGCAAAGTTCAGCAGACTGCTCGGCACTGTGCCAACAAGTACTGGACTCAGCTCAGCCAAGACATTCAAACCGCTGCCATAACAGGGAACATCCGTGGTATGTACGATGGCATCAAGAAAGCACTTGGTCCGGCTCAGAGCAAGATGGCCCCCCTCAAATCCTCCACTGGGATGATGATCACAGAAAAGAACAAGCAGATGGAGAGATGGGTGGAACACTACTCCGACCTCTACTCCAGAGAGAACACCGTGGCACCGTCAGCCCTTGATGCCATCGACTGCCTGCCATCCATGGACGAACTTGACGCCGAGCCAACCATCGACGAACTCAGCAAGGCCATTGATAGCTTGGCCGCTGGCAAGGCACCCGGCAACGACGGCATATCCCCTGACCTGATCAAGCACTGCAAGACCGCCCTACTGCTGCCATTGCATGACGTCCTCTGCCAGTGTTGGAAAGAAGGTGCCGTACCACAGGACATGAGGGACGCCAAGATCATCACCCTCTACAAAAACAAAGGGGAGAGAAGCGACTGCAACAACTACAGGGGCATCTCCCTCCTCAGCGTTGTTGGCAAAGCCTACGCACGAGTTGTTCTCGTTCGTCTACAGAAGCTTGCCGAACGTGTCTACCCCGAGTCTCAGTGTGGCTTCCACGCTGCGCGATCGACGGTAGACATGATATTCTCCATCCGCCAACTCCAGGAGAAATGCAAAGAACAGAACATGCCCCTGTACGTCGCCTTCATCGACCTCACCAAAGCGTTCGATTTGGTCAGCAGAGAGGGCCTTTTCAAGATCCTGCCAAAGATAGGATGCCCACCAAAGTTGCAAAGCCTCATCAAATCGTTTCACACCAACATGCAGGGGATAGTGCAGCACGATGGCAACGTCTCAGAGCCATTCAACATACGCAGCGGAGTGAAACAGGGCTGTGCACTTGCGCCAACCCTCTTTGGGATTTTCTTTGCTATGCTCCTGAGGCATGCCTTCAGCACAGCAACAGAGGGAATCTACCTGCACACAAGATCTGACGGCAGGCTTTTCAACCTCACCCGCCTGAAAGCCAGAACCAAAGTACGCGAGGCTCTAATCAGAGACATGCTGTTCGCAGATGACGCTGCAGTTGCAACCCACACACAGCAGGAGCTTCAGACCCTGATGGACCGCTTCTCTCAGGCATGCAAGGACTTCGGGCTTACCATCAGCCTGAAGAAGACTAACGTCTTGGCGCAAGGCACGGAAGCACCACCAACCATCACCATCGACGACTACGAGCTGGAGGTCGTGAATCAGTTCACGTACCTGGGGTCCACGATCAGCAACAACCTCTCCCTTGATACAGAGATCAACAAGAGGATTGGAAAATCAGCCTTCACACTCGCTCGCCTCACCACACGAGTGTGGGAGAATCCCAAACTCTCTGTCAAGACGAAGATGGCAGTGTACAACGCCTGCGTCATCAGCACACTGCTCTATGGGAGTGAGACGTGGACAACATACGCCCGGCAGGAAAAGAGACTGAACTCCTTCCATTTGCGCTGCATTCGCCACATCCTGGACATATCCTGGCAGGACAAAGTGCCCAACACAGAAGTTCTGTCCCGCGCCGGCCTTCCCTCCATGTTCACTCTACTCAGGCAGCGCAGGCTCCGCTGGCTAGGCCACGTTCACCGTATGGAGGATGGCAGAATACCAAAAGACGTCCTCTACGGAGAACTGGCAACTGGCAGGAGAGACGTTGGCCGCCCACAGCTGCGCTTTAGAGACGTCTGCAAGAGAGACATGAAGGCCCTGGATATCAACACAGAGCGCTGGGAGGACCTTGCAACGGACCGCTCCAAATGGAGAGGCACCCTGACCAGACAGCTCAAGGCGGGTGAAGAGAGACTGACTGCTGCAGCAGATGAAAAAAGGACCCGCAGGAAGAACCGCCACAGACCCAGCAGCACGGAGACCATCCACAAGTGCGACCTGTGTGACAGGGACTGCCATTCGTGCATCGGCCTGTTCAGCCACAGGCGATGCTGTTCCAGCAGAGTAGACGTTTAGGATTCTCTTCCATGGTCATCATAGACCGACGGAGGCCGACGACGGATACTGTAGAAATATATATTCTCTCCATCAACAATGTACTATACATGCATTGATGCATGTATACATGCATACATGTATGTATGTATGTATACATGTATGTATGCATACATGTACAGTATGTATACATGCATACATGCAGTATTGCACTGACAATAAACCTCTGAAGTTTTTGCAGATGTCTCTTTTTTATATGTGAAGGTTACCACCATGTGACATAAATTTCTTAAAAATGAGCCATTATTTTCAAGGTCACCCATTAATGGTTTGTACTATTGACTCTTTTCCCACCAGTGTATTAACAGACAAAAATAGAAATCATGATGCAAACACATAAGTCACTACATTGTTTATTACAATCAGCAGCAAATTCCAGATTATTCAGAATGTGCAAAACTCAAACTGTAAGACTGGTTCACTCAGCAGCTGGGATGTGCAGCTCACACTGGTCTCAGATCAGCAGATCTTAGGCCTGCAGCTCTGGCAAGGTCCAGTTTGGGGTGGATTGATCGTTTACCTCTTGCCTAGACAAAAGACAGAAATGGGTGGTGGTTAAATAAAGGAAGTTTAAAACATATTTGGGAAATACACTTGTTGCTAAAAGCCAGTGGTGGAATGTGAATGAATGAATCTTTATTTCGGATAGATTAAAAGAAAATGGAATAATATAACAAAGGGGAAAAAATCTAATAAGGTCGAATTAAACAATAACTCCTCTGATCATACAGTTCAACATAGGTTATCTGAAATGGGTGATGGCTGAAGCTGCAGCTTATATTGCCCACCATATTCCATCCAAGAATTCAAAAGAAAAACAAAACAGGAGCGACTCCAATTCCAATGTGACAATAAAGTACTTCGTTGTTGTATTTAACCACAATTTTCATGTAGCTGCACTGAAGTAAAGTCGATTTTACAAGGGCTGGCTTACATTTAAAATCATCTGTTTTTACTGTGGCCTCAGCAATCAGAATGAATTAATACATTCACTTGAATGGAATCTAGTACTTTAACTGAGGGTGTGCATCACTGAGTATGGAGTCGCTCAGTCAAAATATGGAGTTTTTATCAATAAAAGTTTGTCTTGTCTGTAAAAGTGTCTCTTCTTGCCCTGGCTTCAAGTGTGGGCAGTGTTTTGTACTTTTATTGCTAAAATATAAAAGGATGCACAACAATGGGTCTCAGATATTTGTAATGTGTCCTGTTACTGCATGAATTTATTGATGATAGAGTATAAACTACACATATAAACTAAATTATATTGATGACTGAACAACTGCCATTCCCCCAAAAATACAGTTATGAGCATAACTCACAAAGGATCACACAAGTGATCACACACACGGGCTGCACGGTGGCGCAGTGGTTTAGCACTGTGGCAGCACAGTTTTACCCTCGGCCGGGGGATCGCGGGGATCATGAGATCGTGGGTTCGATCCCAGCCCCCGACCAACAGTGAGCTGTGTGGAGTTTGCATGTTCTCCCCGTGTTGCGTGGGTTTACTCCGGGATTTCTCCGGTTTCCTCCCGCATACCAAAAACATGTAGGTTTAGGGCGCTCGTGCACGCAGCGACCGGCAGCCGGTGGCTTGTCACCAGACTGCAAACCAAGTCTACCTACGGGTACAAATAAGTAACAAAAAAAAAAAAAAAAAAGGATCACACAAGTGATCTGACAAAAAAAATAAATACATTAACAAGTGCTTTATTTTACAGTTGATGCGCCAGTCTTTTTCAATTATTCTGTAATTAATACTCACACAATCAAATAAATCTCAGTTCAGTCCCTTTTATATTAAGTGGAAATTGTGCTACTTTGGTTTTGACACTTTACCTATAAAAGCAAAGGATTTCAGTACTTCCCACAGTGGCGACGTCCGTTGTTGAGCAGCTGATTCCCTCCTGCCTAGACGAACGACAGAAATGGATGATGGTTAGTTTCAAGCAAGTTCAACACTTATACAGGCACATCTCAAAAATTAGAATATCATGAAAAAGTTAAATATTTTTGTCACTCATTTCAGAAAGTGAAACCCATATATAGATTCATTACAGGGACAGTGATATATTGAAAGTGTTTATTTTAATATTGATGATTACGGCTACAGCCCATATTAACCAACACCTCAGTGGCCAACATTTCTATTTAAAAACTATTTTTTAAAGTTTATGTAATATTCTAATTTTTTGCCAAATTGAATTTGGGTTTTTCAGGGGCTGTAAGCCATAATCATCCAAATTAAAATAAATAAATGCTTGAAATATATCACTGGGATTTATGGTGGAACAGCACAATACTGTTCCAGCACCATTTATGGAAAATCCACAGAATAGGTGTGTGGGTCTATTCTGACGCTTTAGAAAATTATATGAATGACTTTATAAATCACTGGTTTGAAAAAGCACTTTTATATTGTTGAGATTTCGGCTCCTGTGGTCTCACCAGTATCCACTATAAACAGGGAGGCTAACCCCTGGCATGTGGAAACACATTCTAGCATTAAATTGCACACAATTTAATGCGCAGTACCAAAGTGCAATACAAAACAAAAACCAGGACTTTAACCAGGATTACCATTTCATCGTTTTGCTCTCACAAGCGAATATTTAGGAGAAAACAAGCGCGAATCAGCAGTTGGTACTAGCTAGCTACTAGCTAACACTCGTTAGCCAGCATAGAACAGCGCTGTATTGCTCAAAAAAAGTGAGCTTATCACCAACAGGATAAATAAGCGAACAGATGCACATTATTACAAATCACTCACCATCGATGGTTCTTTCACGTGCGTCTTCAGCTTGTCAGTAATACGGTTCTATTCTGGGCTGCCATCTGTATGGGTCCGGATCACTCCTCTCACTGTGTATCTGCCACCAAGCAGAGAAAACCCTGCACCTCTTTGTTGGACCACAGTGTAGATTTCCGCAAAACCTACAACGATGTCTGCATTAATATCATATTTACTCCATGACCGAGTTAGTCCGTGATTGCAAATGGCGGTCGTAAAGATTTCAACGAAGACAGGCGCTTTCGTGACGTTACGCCCTGACCAATCAGTGGCTAGCAGTCTACTGACGTCACATCTCGGCTCGCTTTCACACGGTTGTACCCTGCCCTTGACCGGGCACGAAAATAGTGCCGGTTAAACCGTGCTGGGTACAGTGGAAATGGCGAGAAAGTGAGTACAGTAGAAGTAAGTAAGGCCAAGGCGATACTAGTGGAAATGGCCCTATAGCGTCCACCCCGGGCTCGGCAACGGCCCCGCTGAGCTCCAAATGGTCACTGACTCTAAAGTTCTTGGTTTCATGTTCAGTCATTGCATGGTCTCTTTAAAGTGGCAGAATAACCCACATAACCGGGTGGGTTAAACCGGTAGTCTACCCAGTCACCTAGGTTGTAACAGTTTGGAATAATTTTTTTTCTGATTGTCATGTTCAGAAATAAGTCTGGTGGTTCTTACAACAGGTCCAGTTAAGTATGTACAGTGGGGCAAAAAAGTATTTAGTCAGCCACCAATTGTGCAAGTTTTCCCACTTAAAAGATGAAAGAGGTCTCCAAATTTCATCATAGGTATACCTCAACTATGAGAGACAAAATGAGAAAAAAAAAATCCAGAAAATCACACTGAAGGATTTTTAATTAATTAATTGGTAAATTCCTCAGTAAAATAAGTATTTGGTCACCTACAAACAAGCAAGATTTCTGGCTCTCACAGACCTGTAACTTCTTCTTTAAGAGGCTCCTCTGTCCTCCACTCGTTACCTGTATTAAAGGCACCTGTTTGAACTCGTTATCAGTATAAAAGACACCTGTCCACAACCTCAAACAGTCAGACTCCAAACTCCACTATGGCCAAGACCAAAGAGCTGTCAAAGGACACCAGAAACAAAATTGTAGACCTGCACCAGGCTGGGAAGACTGAATCTGCAATAGGTAAGCAGCTTGGTGTGAAGAAATCAACTGTGGGAGCAATTATTTGAAAATGGAAGACATACAAGACCACTGATAATCTCCCTCAATCTGGGGATCCACGCAAGATCTCACCCCGTGGGGTCAAAATGATCATGAGAACAGTGAGCAAAAATCCCACAACCACATGGGGGGACCTAGTGAATAACCTGCAGAGAGCTGGGACCAAAGTAACAAAGGCTACATCAGAAACACACTACTCCGCCAGGGACTCAAATCCTGCAGTGCCAGACGTGTCCCCCTGCTTAAACCAGTACATGTCCAGGCCCGTCTGAAGTTTGCTAGAGAGCATTTGGATGATCCAGAAGAGGATTGGGAGAATGTCATATGGTCAGATGAAACCAAAATAGAACTTTTTGGTAAAAACTCAACTTGTCGTGTTCGGAGGAGAAAGAACACCATACCTACTGTGAAGCATGGGGGTGGAAACATCATACTTTGGGGCTGTTTTTCTTCAAAGGGACCAGGACGACTGATCCGTGTAAAGGAAAGAATGAATGGGGCCATGTATCATGAGATTTTGAGTGAAAACCTCCTTCCACCAGCAAGGGCATTGAAGATGAAACATGGCTGGGTCTTTCAGCATGACAATGATCCCAAACACACCACCCGGGCAACGAAGGAGTGGCTTCGTAAGAAGCATTTCAAGGTCCTGGAGTGGCCTAGCCAGTCTCCAGATCTCAACCCCATAGAAAATCTTTGGAGGGAGTTGAAAGTCCGTGTTGCCCAGTGACAGCCCCAAAACATCACTGCTCTAGAGGAGATCTGCATGGAGGAATGGGCCAAAATACCAGCAACAGTGTGTGAAAACCTTGTGAAAACTTACAGAAAACGTTTGACCTCTGTCATTGCCAACAAAGGGGATATAACAAAGTATTGAGATGAACTTTTGTTATTGACCAAATACTTATTTTACCGAGGAATTTACCAATTAATTCATTAAAAATCCTTCAATGTGATTTTCTGGATTTTTTTTTTCTTATTTTGTCTCTCATAGTTGAGGTATACCTATGATGAAAATTGGAGACCTCTCTCACCTTTTAAGTGGGAGAACTTGCACAATTGGTGGCTGACTAAATACTTTTTTACCCCACTGTATGTGGTTTTACATTAGGCAATGTACTGACAGTATTATCAGCCAAACCATATGTGTGTGTTTCCTTTATCACTAGCTTTAAGTAACCCACATGGGTGTGCATATGACCAACTGTGCGTTAGCCAATATGCTAGTCTGCCTTATAGTTTACTTGCCACCCTTGCTAAGGATATAGTTCTAAGCTTTTCCAGGGGGGATTAAATGTGATGTTTGGGAAACAGCATTGATGCACTATGCTACGGTTGTACGCACGTATGCAGGACATCTTCACGCCGCTGGGTATAATAGTCGGCTACCCACGACTAGCCACTCTCTTTCTTGCTATCCACTTTTGGTGCCGCCCAGTTGCCTCACTGTGAGTTCCCTCCTAGCATGTTATGCTAACTGTTCAATAAAGTTAACCTTAACACGTGGACATGCCTGCAGACCCATTATTTCCAGACATAACAGGAAGGAGAACTGATTTCAGCCACAAAACCACAGTCAGTGAAGGGGTGGGCTTTTTATTCTCTAGGAAGTTCACTCCAACTTCTCTGGAGGTTGAGCATTTTATCAAATATGTCTTTTAGCCATAGCCCGTTTTGAATGTTGTACTGTTTTTTATCAACATCTATGCTCCAACCAATGTGTCATATACAACCTCTGGCAGATGAGGAAGAAATTGGACTTGTAGCACACGTAGAACTCCAGTGTAACATAGTTTATTGAAAGGAGACAATAAATGCAGTTCAATGGCTGTCAAACACAAAATATGCAGAAAATGCTGACCAGAAGATGGCGAAGGACTGGAGGGAAACGCTGATAATAATGCCACAGGGAGAAATGAAAACATCAGGTATAAATAGGGACACAGAAATCAACTAACACAGGACAGCTGGATAACTAATTAGGGTCAAATGAAAACACACGTGAGTGGCTGGAGGAATGGGAGGATGACGGGAGAGACTAGAAAACATGAACTGAACTAAGAAACTAAGGATAACAAAATAAACTAATGATAGCAGAATTGTGCAAACATTTGAAACACAACTGAGGGCATGGACAAAATGTCAAGACAATGACAGTGCCCCCCCCCTTCTTAAGGGCGAAGACCAAACACCCAAAAACAAAACAAAGAACACCCCAATCGGGCGGGAGGAGGGGAAAAAGGCATAGCGGAGCAAAGCAATGACACAAACAACAGAAAAATATTCATCAGGTGTCCCAAGAGTCCCAAGACCACCAACAGGAAGAATATAGTGCATCTGGTGGCCTGCTAAAGTCCATAGACCACCAGATGGAGAAACATGGTGTGTTGGGTGGCCTACAGAGTCCAAAAGCCACCAAACCAGGGAGCGAGGTGGGTCAGGAGGCCAGCCCAAGTCCATGGGCCACCTGACGGATGAACAAGGTGCATTGGATGACCTATCAAAATCCATGGGCCACCAAATGGGAGAACACAGTGGGTCAGGGAGCCTACACAAGTCCAGAAGCCACCTGATGGATGAACACAATGGGTCAGGGGGCCTACCCAAGTCCAAAAGCCATCTGATGGATGAACATGATGCGTTGGGTAGCCTACCAAAGTCCATGAGCCACTAGACAGGAGAAAACACGGGAGCCCTCTGCTCTGAAAATAACATGGGAGCCCTCTGCTCTGAAAATAACACGGGAGCTCTCTGCTCTGAAAATAACACGGAAGGCTTCTGCTCTGAAAATAACAAATGAACACTGCACAGAGAACAACAACATATGAGTCCTTTGCCCTAAAAATAACATCATGGGGGCCCTTTGCTATGCTCTGAAAATAACATGGAAACTCTTTGCTTTGAAGATAACCACACGGGAGCTTTCTGCTCCAAAGATAGTACCTTAGGGACCTTCAGCAAGGTGGCGTTAGGCTCGGGAGCCAGTAGCTGCAGAGCTCTGACCTCAGGAAGACATGGTGGGGGCTCACCAGCCTCTGGAACTGATGGTTGGGGTGCCCTGGTCATTGAAACTGCAGAGGTTGAAATGTTCTCCTCCATCCCTGACGCAGCCACCTCAGACAAAGGGGAAGAAATACCAGTCGGTATCTGGTCCATAACACGACCACCAACAGAAGAGCTCGGCGGGGACAGCTCAGAGGCAGATGAGAACTGCAGCTGGGTCTCCCCTCCAGGAACAAGACAAGACCGGCCTGAAATAGGTACAGAACAAATAAAGAGGACTTGATTTAACCTCTTAAAATTCTGGTGTTCCACCCGTGGAATGTTTCACATTTGCTGGAAATTGGCTGGAATGCTAAATAACTCCTGTTCCTCCGCTGGCAAGGATCCTGATGGCACTGCTGCTGGTGGAGCAACAGACGTGGACACAAAAAATGGAGCAGATTGTAGAGCTTGCACTGGGGTCACAGAGCAACGTGGAGCTGGAATTGGAGCTGAGGAGTGATGAGGAGCTGGCATTGGGGCTGAGAGGTGCCTTGGAGCAGGTGCTGGAGCTGATGGAGCAATGGGCATGGGCACCGGCACAGCAGATATGGGAGCCAGCACTGAAGGTGGAGAATGATGTGGAGCCAGTGTTACAGTGGATGAGACGGGCAGAAGCTCAGCAGTGGGCGCCGACGTCGTGGAGGATAGGAGGACAGCAGTAACAGATGAGGAACACTGAAAAGGAGCCGGCAAGGGGGGCCAGTGTAACATTTGGGGATGAAGAAGCTGACAGGACAGTCAATGAGGAACTAGAGGACGGGGAGACTGCTGCTTGAACTGTCTGGAGTGGCGAAGGAGCTGCTGCTGGAGGAGTAGAGCTGAATTCCAGCTCCGCTGCCACTGAGGATACCACTGTTGCTGGGACTACTGAAGAAAAGCAAGGCAAAATGCTCCATGTGGCAGCGGAGTTCATCCAGCGGGAAACAACTGGGAGGTGGCGAGGAGCTGGCATCAGAACAGGGCGAGGAGTGGGGAATGGAACTGACAGAAGGCAGAGAGAAAGCACTGAAGCTGGAGGGCGGCATGGAGAAGATCCCAGAGCTTGCGAGCAGAGAGAAGCTGAAGGCGTCTGCACCCAGAAATACTCCTTCATCGCCACAGGTACAGATGGGGGAGAGCTTCTCACCAGCCTGCGGAGCATCTGCTGGAGATTGAGAATGGAGATAAGGAGACCCATGAGTCCTGGATAGCTCTGCAGGCTGGGATATGCCTCTGTTACCTCTGCCGTGCCATCCAGAACTCTCAGGGCTGCCTCGGGAGTCTGGGAAGTGTGAGCGCCCGAGATAAAGTCCTCCACTAATCTCACATCCCCACACTCCTCCTCATCCAGGCCGTAAACACTAAAATCCATGCCCACAGAGTCCTTGTTTGGTGGCATTATTCTGTCAGATACAACCTCCAGCAGATGAGAAAGAAATTGGACATGAAGTGCTGGCAGAACTCCAGTGTAACATTATAAGGAGAAAATAAATACAGCTCAGTGGCTGTCAAACACAAAATATGCAGAAAATGCTGACCAGAAGATAACGAAGGACCAGAGGGAAACTCTGATCATTATGCAACAGGAAGAAATGAAAACAGTGGGTATAAGTAGGGACACAGAAATCAACTACAGGACAGCTGGGTAACTAATTAGAGTCAAATGAAAACACATGTGAGTGGCTGGAAGAATAGGAGAATGACAGGAGAGACTAGAAAACAATAACTGAACTAAGAAACTGTGGATAACCAAGAAACTAATGATAACAGAATTGTGCAAACATTTCAAACACAACAGAAGGCGTGGAAAAAATGTCCAGACCATGACATAATGGTGCTGAGAAGAAGGGTTTTTTACAAAAGAATATTGATAAACTAAACAGTTGCAGCTCGGAGGATTTTTTATTCTTGGGTGGGGATTTTAACTGTACTGAAAATGAGTTTTTAGATCAAAACCACACAGAGTGTCATCCAGCCTTTCAACAGGTTCTGAAGCAGCTGGTCTATTCTCACAGTCTGGTGGATGTGTGGAGAAGGATGCACACTGACTGCCAACAGTACACATGGTCCCACTTCACAGACGATAGGATTTCTTCAGCCCGACTTGATCAACTGTACTGTTTTAAACATCATTTTAATGGTTTTAAGCCCTGTAAAATTTTACCAGTTGGTTTAACTAATCATGCTCTTGTCATTTGTTATGTTTGTATAAAAATGTTTGCCCCCAAGAGTGCATATTGGCATTTTAACTAAGTTTTAACATTTGATATAGGTTTTAAAGAGGCTTTAAGATTTTTCTGGACTGCTTTTAGACAAAGAAAATGATTTTCTATGTCTTAGGCAAGGGTGGGACCGTGGTAAGACAAATTAAACTATTGTGTCAGCAGTATACACTCAATGTCACACATGACACCTGTAGATCTAACAGACACCTGGAGATAGATATTGTGAACTTAGAAACTTTTAGTGAGTCCACGGAAAATCGAGTATTTATTGAAGTCCTCAAATAAAAAAAAAAAAAAAAGACTGTAGCCCAGCTGTTGGACACTAAAGTACATGGCGCCCTAGTCTGGTCCTGAATACAGAACATCACTGAGATGGATGCTCCCTCTAGCTTCTTCTTCAGTCTGGAGAAGAAGCATGGACAAAAACGTAATCCACTCATTGGTCTCCAATGCAGGGCAAGGACTGATGGAGCCTGAACAAATCAGAAAGCATGCCGTTGATTTCTACTTCTCTCTGTACATCAGTGAGTACAGGGAGGACAATGGCCTGTTTGAGGGGTTCTTCAGTGGACTGCCTCAGGTATCTGAGACCAACTCACAGTTAGACCAGCCTCTTCAACTACCAGAGTTGAGCGCTGCCCTTCAGAATATGAAGGAGAGGAAAGCTCTGGGAATAGATAACCTCACTATGGAGTTTTTTATTTTTTTTTTAAAAAAGCTTTCTGGGACATTTTAGTACCTGACATTTTAAATGTTTTTAATGAAAATTTGCTTTCAGGCTCTCTGCCGACATTCTGCTGCAGGGCTGCCAAAAAAAGGGAACTTGCAGGACAGAAAAAAAAACTGGTGGCCCATGTCTCTCCTCTGCACGGATTACAAGGTTTTGACCAAGGCTCTGGCCAACAGGCTGAGAGAAGCTATGGAACAGGTCATCCATTGGGACCAGATATACTGTGTACCCCCACCAAGATGGACTTGAAGAACGCTTACCACCTGGTCAAAGATAAAAGCTGTCCTCTACTGGCCCATTCCATCATCCCACAGGCAACTTCAACAGTTCCTCGGGTTCACCAACTTCTACCCCCGCTTCATCCAAAACTACAGCACCACTGCCTTCTCTCTCACCCTCCTCACATCCACCAAGGCCCCCTTCCAATGGTCCAACGATGCTGAGGGGGCCTTTTCTCAACTGAAGACAAGGTTCACAGATGCATCCATCCTGCTACAGGTCAACCCTGACCTTCAATTCATCATGAAAGTCAAAGCTTCGGACACGGGTGTGGGCGTGGTCCTTTCCCAGTGATCAGCTGCCAATGGCAAGCTCCACCCTGCACCTATTTCTCTCGGTGCCTGAGCCACACCGAGAGAAAATACTGCATCGGTGACCAGGAGTTACTGGCGATGAAGTTGGCGCTGGAGGAGTGGTGCCACTGGTTGGAGGGCGCCGGTCTGCCATTGCTTGTGTGGACAAACCACAAGAATATGGAGTACCTTAGGACAACTAAAAGACTTAACTCCCGACAGGCTACAGATGCCTTATTCTTTAGGTGCTTCCAATTCCTCATCACCTATCACCCTGGCTCCCGCAACACCAAGCCTGATGCCCTTTCCAGGCAGTTAACCACAGAGCCATCAAGTGACTGTCAGGAGACCATCATCCCAACTGAGTGTGTGGTGGGAGCACTTAGCTGGGAGATTGAACAGAGGGTTTGGGAGGTCCTGAAGACCGATCCTGACCCAAAGGGGTCTGGGGGGGGGCAGCTGTTTGTGCACTCAGGGAAGAGGTCCTTGACTGGCTGCACACTGCAAGATTCACCTGTCACCCAGTGGTAGCCAGGACACTCTCTCATCTGAGACACACCTTCTGGTGGCCTGCTATGGACAAGGACATTTGGGAATATGTCAAGGCATGTCCACAGTGCTCCACAAGGAAGTCCCTCACCACCACTCCAGCAGGGCTACTTCAACCCTTCCCTGTTCCCAGTCATCCCTGGTCCAACATTGTGTTGGACTTCATTACTGGACCACTTCCATCCAATGGACACACTGCCATTCTGACCATAGTTGATAGGTTCTCCAAAGCTGCTCACTTCATCCCTCTCCACAAGTTACTATCAGCGAAGGAGACAGCAGAACTATTAACTATGCATGTGGTAAGGCTGCACAGTATTCCATCTGTCATTGTCTCTGATCATGGTCCTAAATTTTGTTCCCAGGTCTGGCGTTCATTTTGCAAGGCCATTGCGGTCCCCGTCAACGTAACATCTGGCTCAAATGGGCAGTGTGAATGGGCAAACCAGGAGCTGGAGCCAGCCCAGTGATTCATCACTTCCACCAACTTCTTCTCGTGGAGCACCCATCTCCCCCTGGGTGGAGTATGCCCACAACTCCACCACGTCTGCTGCCATGGGGTACTCACCGTTCGAGGCATTGCTGGGTTACAACCCTAAGATAAGATAAGATAAGCCTTTATTAGTTCCACAATGGGGAAATTCCAGGATTGTGACAGCACAGGGATAGCAACACTCAGAGCAATAATTAAGAAGATACGAAAAATAAAAATAAGAGCAGTGAATATACATACGTACACATAAATACATAAATATATATACAAAGTGCGGAGCATTGTAGCAAGATGGAATAAACAGCATAACCATCTACTTATCCTACATAGTATGAATATGTACCCAATCATATTGTCACCCTCCGTAGCGACTGATATTGTCCTAGTTGCATACTGGAGGGGACCATTTGTGTAAGTCTGTTGCGTCCTTTGCATTCAATACTATTAGGTCGTCACATTTTTTTTTTTGCTATCTCTGCGAGCAGCCCTGCTTAGGTTATACAGTCTGACAGTCGTAGGTAAGAAAGACCTGCGAAACCTCTCGGTTGCGCACCTAGGATGATGTAGTCTACTGCTAAACTCCTCAGTGTGTTCAGTATGTCCTGCATAGGGTGGGACTCGGACTCCAGCAGAGATGACAGTTTAGCCACCATCCTTCTCTATCATCTCCTCCACTGGGTCAAGGCGTTGCCCCAGGACAGATCTAGCTTTCTTGATCAGTTTGTTCAGGTCTCTTCTATTGGCTGCTGTAATGCCGTTGCCCCAGCAGACCACTCCAAAAGTGATGGCTGATGCCACCACCATGTCGTAGAATGTCTTCAGCAGCACCCCTTGTACACCAAAAGACCTGAGCCTCCTCAGTAGGAACAGCCTGCGCTGTCCCTTCTTGTAGAGTGCGTCGGTATGTGTGACCAGTCTAGTTTATTGTTCAGATGAACACCAAGGTAACTTGTAGGATGTCCACCATCTCAATGTCCGTTCCCTGTTATGTTACAGTGCTGTGAGGGGTTGTCCTTGCCTGCGGTAGTCCACCACCAGGTTCCTAGTTTTCCTTGCGTTGATCTGGAGACAGTTCTGATGGCACCAGTCCACGAAGTCCTGGATAAGTCCCTCTGTACTCAGCTTCATCTCCGTTGGAGATGAGGCCGACGATCGCAGAGTCGTCAGAGAACTTCTTGTAGATGACAGTGTGTTGGTGTTGTGTGAGAAGACCACAGTATAAATGGTGAACAGGAAGGGAGCCAAAAACCTGTTCCCTGGGGGGCCCCCGTGCTACCGATGATCGTGTCGGACACACAATCTCGGGGTTCTCACAAACTGTGGCTGGTTAGTGAGGTAGTCCACCCTCCACTGCTTCCTATCTCAGAAGCCGACATTGTGGTGCCCTCCATCCTTTACCACATCCGGAGGTGTCACCACATTTGGAGGGCCTCAGGACGGTGTGCTGCTCCAGACAGCAGACCAGAATGCTAGGTTGGCCAACCACCGGAGAGGAGTGGCGGCACTCACCAACTCAGTCGTCAGAAGGCATGCTTTCCACCAAAAAATATTCCTTTCTAGGACTGACTCAAAAAAACTGACTCCCCATTTCATAGGTCCAGTTCCCATCTACAAAATCATTAATCCCTCCGCTGTCTGACTCAAGCTTCCCCCTCATTCCTCATTCACCCCATCATTTCAATGTCTCCCTTATCAAGCCTGTCTCCACCAGCCCACTGTGTCCCCCCTTCCAAGCTGCATCCTCCTCCGAAGATGGTCGACAGTTGTCTGATCTACACTGTCAACTGGATCATGGAGGCTCATCATTGAGGCCGTGGGGTCCAATTTCTAATTGACTGGAAGGGCTACATGCCGGATTAGCGGTCCTTGATCCCAGGGTCTTCGTCGAGGATGTCCACCTCATCCAGGATTTTTATTGGAGACACCCAGACAAGCCTCGGGTGCCAGGGGTTGCCCCTTGGTGGTGGTGGTGGTGCGGAGGGACTGTAGTGGTCTGGCTGCACACTGCTCTCTCTCCCACTAATCATTTAAACCCACACACAGCTGTGCTTACCACCTGAATACAATCATTGCACCCTTCAAAATAGGACCAGTTTCCTCCTCTAATCAGGAGCTCATCAGACTTTCTCACATGGTCCCCCAGACTTGTGTGCAGCCAGTCCTCTCATCCAACACTTCTGCAAAGAATAAGTACATTAACCCCTGCAACTTATCCGTCTTCTCTTCCAGACTTTCTGGTGGATTTGGATCCCCACCTTGGCAGAGGCCTTTAACCTGGACTACTTCCTACCCTTCCCCTTAAGGGGCTACCTGGACCCAAAGACATTAATTAAAGTAAAAGAGGAGGAAATGATTGGGCTAAAGTTAATTGTTTATCACATAAATAATTTTAACTTTAGTGAGCAGCACTCACAGTGTAGGTCAAATGGGTTCATTTTGTCTTCTTTTAATTATTTATCTTTTGTTCTTATAAAAGACAAAAATAAAATAGAAAGGAGATGTCTTTACCTTCTTAACATCTTTCGACTGTACACTGCAGCCTTCGTCAGAAGGAAAGCATAAAGGCCCCCTCATCTCGGTTCATGGTGTCTTTTCCCCACTTCCTGATCTCTATGGCCTCTTTGATCCAGCGTTTGTGTCTGTTGCTCTCCGATCCAATAATCCTTGCGTTGTCCCAGTCCATGATGTGATTATTTCTTTTGCAGTGATCTGATATTGCTGATTTTAATGTTTCTTGTTCTGCCTTTTCTTTTTGTGATCTTGTGAGTCGTCCTTGTGTTTCCTTCTCACATTCCTTCCGGTGTTCTTTTTTTCTTGTGGTGAATGGTCTTCCAGTTTCTCCAATGTAGGTTTTGTTGCATGATCTGCATGATATTTCATGTATTATGTTGCATTTTTTGTCTTGTTCTATTTTGTCCTTGGGGTGTACTAATAACTGTCTTAATTTTTTGTGTGGTTTGACTGCTGTGTTTATTTTGTATTTTTTCATGATCCTTTGAATTGGTTCCGTGATCCCTCGTATGTATGGTATAGTTATGGTGTCCTTGTTTTTGATTTCGGCTTTTGTTCTGTGTCTTATTTCCTGTTTGTTTTCTTTGTTTTTGACTTGCTGTTTCCCTTTGTTTATAGCCCATACTGGATATTGGCAGCGTATAAGTGTGTGTTTAATGTGGTTTTCCTCCTCCTGTCTGTCTTCTTGGTCTGTGATGATGGTGGCTTGTTCATATAATGTACTGACAACTGATATCCAGTATGGGCTATAAACAAAGGGAAACAGCAAGCCAAAAACAAAGAAAACAAACAGGAAATAAGACACAGAACAAAAGCCGAAATCAAAAACAAGGACACCATAACTATACCATACATACGAGGGATCACGGAACCAATTCAAAGGATCATGAAAAAATACAAAATAAACATAGCAGTCAAACCACACAAAAAATTAAGACAGTTATTAGCACACCCCAAGGACAGAATAGAATAAGACAAAAAAATGCAATGTAATATATGAAATATCATGCAGATCATGCAACAAAACCTACATTGGAGAAACTGGAAGACCTTTCACCACAAGAAAAAAAGAACACCGGAAGGAATGTGAGAAGGAAACACAAGGACCACTCACAAGATCACAAAAAGGAAAGGCAGAACAAAAAGCATTAAAATCAGCAATATCAGATCACTGCAAAAGAAATAATCACATCATGGACTGGGACAACGCAAAGATTATTGGATCGAAGAGCAACAGACACAAACGCTGGATCAAGGAGGCCATAGAGATCAGGAAGCGGGGAAAAGACACCATGAACTGAGATGAGGGGGCCTTTATGCTTTCCCACACCTGAAACCACATTCTCCAGAGACCATCTGACGGCAGGAGGCGGGGCCGGCTCAGTGGATCTGACAGATCTGCTGAGCTGGCCCCGCCTACGAAAATCAGCTGATAAATGTCACCTGGCAGCAATCAGCTGACTCTTCTGATGAAGGCTGCAGTGTACAGTTGAAACATGTTAAGAAGGTAAAGACATCTCCTTTCTATTTTATTTTTGTCTTTTATAAGAACAAAAGATAAATAAGCACTCACAGTGTGCCTGACCCTTTTCATTTCCATGTAACACAGCAGACAGACATAAATAGGTTCGATAGTAGTACCCAGTGTGTCATGGCATGGGGTAAGCAAGCACACACACACACACATGATTAATCATCTCCTATCTGCTTCAGCTGTGCAGCCACTGGACTCCACCCTATTTAAGGGGTGAGCTGGCATCACTTCTCTGTTGTCGACACTACAGCCAGCATTGCCACAAGACCATCTGCTTGCCAAGCTACAGCTACAGTTCTTCCTTGTGTGTGTACTCCAGCTCGCTCGCAACCCTGCCCTAGCCCAGACTCCCCAGCAACCACGGAACTAAGTAAGCCTGCTAAGTTATCTGTTTATTGTGTGATCTCCATCTTCCACTGCCTCGTTTCTCCCACCTCTGTTGTGGCTCTGCCTGTTTGCCTCTGGAAGGCCAGCATCTCAGGAGGATTAGATGCTTACTCCCCCCAGATGTTCCTGCTCATCCTCACCTTGGAGACCTTCACCACCTGCTTGCAGTCTCAGCCTAATTTTCCCAGAGCATTCACCTGCAAGCAGAACATGTAATTATTGTCCCACACTTCAACCTTCTCAAAATAGAATTACATTGCCAGTGATTGACTAAACATTAACATCCTATTTCTACTCTCCCCTCTACAGAGCTCATGTCCCAGCACTACAACCATAATAATTGTAAATCAATCACTACCTTGCACCTTACCTGTTCATCTCTTGTGGTCTCTGCTCCTTGGGTCCTGTCTTAGGTTGAAACATGTCGCATTGCATCTGGCTGTGGGTCCCAGGTAGCTTTGACACAAAGATAAGGACCAGCTGAATAATGTTGTGTACATACACACCCTTTCTTTTTTCTATGCGCAATGAACAACAGCACCAAGCACCTGTGCTCCTGTCTGAGGAACACTTTTCAATCAATCAGACGAAAAGGTCCATCACCTACATTTCTCAGGACTCCACTGCAGGGTGGTCCTACAGTGATGCCAGGACAGATGAACCGATGAAGGACAGCGAGTCAATCACACAGTGGAACTACTTGTTGCCGGGCCACTGTGTGACTGACTTACAGTCCTCCTCTAGTGTTTTAGTCGAGACCAGACCAGAACTAGAGTGCATTGAGACCAAGACAGGTAGAGATCAAGTAAAGACCGAAACCATTGTGTATGTGCATCTTGGTCCTGTCTTGCTCTCTTGGGGCAGTACAGTGGTACAGTACAGTGGTTTGAATCCCCAGGCTGGAAGGGGCAGGAATCTTTCTGTGTGGAGTTTGCATGTTCTCCCTGTGCGATGTGGGTTTACTCCGAGAGGTCCAGTTTCCTCCCACAATCCAAAGATATTGATGTTAGGTTAATTTCCGGTTCCGGTTCCGCCGGACCGGTGGCGCCACACGAGTAGGCTGCCCGTTGCAACAGCCTTTTTTTTTTTTTGTCTTCCTTCTTCTTTCTACACCTTTCACTCTGTATATATATCACGGACGCATGGATCGCCCCGGGGGTCTCCCGGGTCGGTGGACGGAGCCACGGTTTGCAGCGGGAGATGTTACAGCGGGGAGGAGCTAGTGCTAGCTAGCACTTGGCCGCCGCCCGGTGCTAATGGGATACTCGACATACTGGGAGCTGTAGCGAAAACGACGCGGGTGCCGGGCTGGAGTTTAGGCGGTGTGCAAGAAATATAAGACAGAATAATAAAGAGCGATGGCAAGAACCAAGCAGACCGCCCGTAAATCTACTGGAGGAAGAAGCCCCCCAGGAGACAGCTAGCCACCAGGGCTGCTCGGAGAGGCACTTCGGCCACCGGCAGAGTGAAGAGGCCCCGCCGTCACAGGCTCGTGGCTCTGAGAGAGATCCATCGCTACCAGAAATCCACGGAGCTGCTCATCCGTAAGCTGCCCGTCCAGTGCCTGGTGAGGGAGATCGCTCAGGACTTCAAGACCGTCCTGCGTTTCCTGAGCTTCGCCGTCATGGCTCTGCAGGAGACCAGCGAGGCCCACCTGGTGGTCTCTTCTTCGCTAAGGGGGTCACCATCGTGCCCAAAGACTTCCAGCTGGCCTGCCGCATCCGTGGAGAGAGAGCTTAGACTTTCTGCTGCACATTCACCAACCAACCATAATGCTCTGCACTGTGTGTCTATATATATACATTTATAGTAATATGGACATATGTTTACTAGATGTTGTTTTTTCTTGCCTTCTGATTGTTGCTCTGAGTGTTGCTATCCCTGTGCTGTTGCAATCCTGGAATTTCCCCATTGTGGGACTAATAAAGGCTTATCTTATCTTATCTTATCTTAATTTGTGACTCTAAATTGTCCTTAGGTATCTGTATCTGATAGGCCCTTAGAATAGACGTTTAGTGTGGCTACTAGTTAAGCGCTTTGAGTTCCCTTTGTGGCGAGAAAAAGTGCTATATAAGTACAAGTCCTTATCTCTCAACCTCTTAAATTTTTGGTCTTGTTACACTTTGGTCCTAGTGGGGTTTTGGTACTGTCTTGATAACAGCACTACTTCTCTGTTTCTCTATGGTTCTACATCCATAGCGCTTGGTTTAGCCCCACATCTCCAGTGTCACTAAAAACATGATTCTGCTTTGTTTTGCTTTGAACAAATGACCCATGTTGTCTTTTCATCACATTGCTTTATAAAGTATCTCACAAAAGTGAATACACCCCTCACATTTTTGTAAATATTTTATTATATCTTTTTGTGAGAAAACACTGAAGATATGACACATTGATACAATGTAAAGTAGTCAGTGTACAGCTTGTATCACAGTGTAAATTTGCTGTCCCCTCAAAATAACTCAACACACAGCTATTAATGTCTAAACCGCTGGCAGCAAAAGTGAGTACACCCTAAAGTGAAATTGTCCAAATTGTGCCAAATTAGCCATTTTCCCTCCCCGGCGTCATGTGACTCGCTAGTGTTATAAGGTCTCAGGTGTGAATGGGGAACAGGTGTGTTAAATTTGGTGTTATCACACTCACACACTCTCATACTGGTCACTGGAAGTTCAACATGACACCTCTAGCAGGCGTTGTCCATTTTCATTCATCTTACCGGTTCCGTGCTTCCCCATACATGTTGGCCAGGATCCTGAGTCAGCACCCACTCTAGCGTTGAAATCTCCCAATAAGATCAGTTGTTCTCTGGAAAGTATCTTTTGTATCATCGATGAAAGCTGGTTGTAGAATTTATCTTTCATGTCCTGCCTGGAGTACAAGGTGGGCGCATAGACACTGATTAGGTTGACCAGTCCGTTTGAGGTGTGCAGTCGAAGAGAGAGCATCCTTTCTGTTCCTCCCTCTGCAAGATCCACCATCTTCAGCAGAGAGTTTTTCACTGCAAAGCCAACTCTGTTCTCCCTTGTCCCTTCTGCACTCTTACCCAGCCAGTAAAAGGTATAATCACGTTCAAGTAATGAGCCTCTTTCTGGTAGGCGCGTTTCTTGGAGTGTGGCAATGTCCACCTTGAGCTTCAGCAGTTCGTTGTTTATTACCGCTGTCTTGCGTGGGTCCTCTATCTCTCAGTGATTGTTTGAGAAGTCCGGAAGTAGGGTTCTGACATTCCAGCAGCAGAATTTGAGTGCTGTTTTTTTATTTGATACTTTGTTTTTGTTTGGTGCAGGGTTTGTAATCCATGATTCAGAACATAAATATTCCTGAGCCCCACGCACCCAGTAGGGCGAACAGACTGTGGCGGAACAGCACCTAACTGGCTGGGGGCTGCCCAGCTTGAGGCAGGCGGTAGCTGTCCAGTGAGATACTATGACCTCTCCCACCGTCGAAAACAACCCCTAGCGCCCAGCTCTACGCCAATTGAGCGGAGGCTTATAACCAGTGAACTGTTGTTTCCCGTGTTTTTCCATCATGTGACATGACACTGGAGTGTCCTCTCCATGGCGCAGGCATAGGCAATGTGTATGGAGGACTTGTGGTTGCCCATGCAGCAGGTCCCCCCTCTCCAAAACACCGGTAGAGTCCAAGGGAAAGGCAAAGTCCAGTACTCCTTGGTATTGGTGTGTTGCAGGAGTTGCCAGATTGAGTTTGAGCACAACGTCAAACTGTCTTCGGGATTCCAACTCTGGATTTCTCTTCAGCGTTATCTCCCCAAGCCCTTCCCATATTGGGTCTTGCCACAAGGCAGTGGAGGTTTGAGATCAGAGTTTTCCTTCTCCTAGATGGGTTGCCCCCTCGGCTAACGAGTCCCATCTACCCGAAGCACTGGTTTTGGGGCGCCAGTAACTCGCCCTCGCCCCTTCTCCTGTCAGTAGTAACAGTCCCGCCAGGCATAGGGTGTATGCCATATGAGAAGGCCAGGAGTTGGGCCTGGCTGTCAGAGGCTCTTTGAGACGCGCGCCGTAGGGGCATTTTGTAGAAAGCAGGAGCTTATCCCCACTCCCACCCCTGACTTAACAGCTTTCGGAACCTTTTTTTCCTGTTAAACTTTCTGTAAAACCACCGTTTTTAATTTTAATGTAAGCTTTAATCTTGACTTTATTTTTATAAGATTTTTATTGACCAATCCCACACCAGAAGCCCTTTTATCTAAAGTCCAAAACTCTTTTAATTTGAGATCAGATTAGATCTATTTAATTATTATCGAATTTCTCTGGGAAGCCGCTTGCCAATGAAGAGGAAAGGAGACGCAACTCGCCACAATCACGCGCAGCTGAAGAAATCACACCACGAGGAGGAGACACCCTGGGCCAGATCGCAGCCCAGGTGATCAACACATCAAATTCTCATCTTGTGACAACTGAATATTTGCTGGACAAATATTCTGGGTTTTGGCACTTCTCCACATCGAAAACTTCCAGACAACGCCGACAAGGAATCACCGAGGAATCACGTGAGTGGCAATTTTAATTCATCTGCTGAGTGAAACGTCTGAGGTTTGATAATAATTTGATATCTAATCAGATGCAAAATTAAAGAGCAAGTAATATAACCTTTCCTTTCATTAAAATCCCGTTTTTGACATAACGCACGGCTCAGGAGACACACACGCAGGCTCAGGGAAGATTTAATAGCTTTATTGAACAACAAGGATGTGTGGCTGCGTGTCTGTGGAATAAGAATGTATTGGTGGTGGTGTCTGCGTCAGGCACGGGGGCAGGAAGCCGTTCAGCTGGACAACCCTACGGAAGGAAGCAGAGGGAGAAGGGTAACGGGCACCACACCAATACGGAGGATAATGACAGTTTGCTGGCTTACTTGGTTTGGGTAGGTGGCTGGCGTCGACAAGGGCTTAGCCCGGGAGACAGCGACCTGGAGCGCCTGCAGCAGCAGCGAGGAGGCAGTGGCGAGATGACGAGGTCCGCTGCCGGGGAATCCACCTGTGCACAGGGAAGAAGGCTGGGAGGGAAGGAGGTAAGGGGAGCTTACCCAGATTGTCTTGCTTGTAGAAGGGGTTCCTTTGCAGCAAGAGGTGCCGATGAAGAGAGACGGCTTCAGGCCGAAGCCCAGGGCAGAGTGGGTTAAATACCTCGCCGCTGACGAGGCGCAGGTGTGCGCGCAGCTGGCGCTGCTGATGAGCGGTGAGTCATGACAGTACTCCCCCCTCTAGCAGCGCCTCCTGGCGATGGTTTCTCCGGGTGCGCTCGGTGGAACTCAGCGATGAGGGACGGATCCAACACAAACGAGGAACGCACCCATTGTCTCCATTCAGGTCCGTAGCCCTCCCAGTCCACCAAATACTGCAACCCGCGACCCCGGCACCGGGAGTTCAGGATGGCAGAGACTGTCCAGGCCGGGTGGCCACCTATCATCCGGGGCGTGGGCTGCGCTGCAGGTGGAGGGCAGAGGGGGTCAGAGACCACCGGTTTAACTTTGGAGATGTGGAAGGTGGGATGGATGCGGAGGGAGGGGGGAATAGCCACACTCACAGCCACCGGGTTGATGATCTTGGTAATGGGAAAAGGGCCGATGAAACGTTGTGCCAGCTTCCTCCTCTCACCCTTTAAATTAACGTCCCGTGTGGACACCCAGACTTGTTGGCCCACCTGGTAGGCAGGGGCAGGTCTCCTGTGCCGGACCGCCGTGGACTTGTTGCGCTCCGCCGTGCGTAAGAGCGCATTGCGCGCTGTGGCCCAAAAGGAGCGGCACCGCCTGAGGTGCGCCTGGACTGAGGGGACAGCCAACTCGCCCTCCTGCGCGGGGAACAGAGGTGGATCGTAACCCAGGGATGCCTTGAAGGGGGACATCCCGGTGGCAGAAGAGCTGGAGGTGTTGTGGGCGTACTCCACCCAGGCGAGATGTGTGCTCCAGGATGCAGGCTTAGATGTAGTGATGCAGTGGAGCGCAGCCTCCAGCTCCTGATTGGTCCGCTCACACTGCCCGTTGGATTGGGGGTGATGGCCGGACGAGAGGCTTACTTTGGCTCCCAGGGCGTTGCAGAAAGACCTCCAGATGTCCGAAGAGAACTGGGGACCCCGATCAGAGACCACATCAACCGGTATCCCGTGCAGTCTGACCACGTGCTGGATGAGAAGGTCCGCCATCTCCAAGGCAGAGGGGAGCCCCCGTAGGGGCACGAAGTGGGCGGCCTTGGAGAAACGATCAACGATAGTCAGGACTGTGTCGAAGTTGTTGGAGACAGGGAGACCAGTGACGAAGTCTATGGCGATGTGCAACCAGGGCCTACCAGGGACGGGCAGGGGCTGGAGCAGGCCTGCGGGGGGAGCGTTACCCGATTTGCTGGTGGTGCAGACGGGGCAGGCCCGGGCATAGCGGGCGGCGTCCTTCCGCAGTCCCAGCCACCAAAAGGATCATTGGAGGAGGTCGATCATCCGGGAGGAACCAGGGTGGCAGGTGAGCTTCGAGGTGTGGAGCCAGCGGATAACCTCCCCCCGGACAGCAGATGGCATGAAGAGCCTCCCCTCCGGTCCGCCACCAGGGTCCGGTTCCGACTCCTGCGCCCTCCGGATCTTGTTTTCAATGTCCCAGGAGACGGCCCCCACGACGCACGACCTGGGCAGGATGGTGTGGACTGCATCTTCTGAGGCCTCCGGGAAGAATTGCCTGGAGAGGGCGTCAGGCAGGCCGTTCTTGGAGCCGGGCCTGTAGGTGATGTTGAACCTGAACCTTGCGAAGAACAGGGACCAACGCGCCTGGCGGGCGTTCAGACGCTTGGCAGATCTTAAATACTCCAAGTTCTTGTGGTCGGTGAGTACCACGAATGGCAAGGCGGCCCCCTCCAGCCAGTGGCGCCACTCCTGAAGCGCGAGCTTGATGGGCAAAAGCTCTCTGTCCCCCACGTCGTAATTACGTTCCGCCGGGGACAAGCACCGAGAGAAGAAGGCGCAGGGCCGCTTGGCTCTGTTGGCAGGTGACCGCTCGGACAGCACCACCCCCACCCCCGTATCCGAAGCGTCCACCTCCACGATGCACTGCAGCGCGGGATCGACCTGGCTGAGGACCCGGGAGGAGGAAAACTCTGTCTTCAGCGCCTGGAAGGCCGTTGCGGCCTCTTCAGTCCACCGGAACGGGACCCTAGGGGAGGTGAGGCGGGTCAGAGGGCCGACGATGGCTCCAAAATTAGGGACGAAGCGGCGGTAAAAATTGGCAAACCCGACGAACTGTTGCACCTGTTTCCTCGAGGTTGGCGTGGGCCAATCTACCACCTCTTTGACCTTCGCTGGGTCCGGGAGCACCTGGTCATGGGAGATGACGAACCCCAGGAAGCAAGTTGTCTTGGTGTAGAACTCACACTTCTCCGCTTTCACATAAAGTCAGTTCTCCAGCAGCCTCTGAAGGACCCGCCTCACGTGGATCCGGTGCTCGTCCCTGGATCTGGAGAAGATGAGGATATCATCCAGGTAGACGAACACAAACAGACCGATAAAATCCCGGAGGACATCATTAATGAGGTGCTGAAAGACGGCTGGAGCATTGGTCAACCCAAACGGCATAACTAGGTATTCAAAGTGGCCGTTTGGGGTACGGAAGCAGTCTTCCATTCATCTCCCTCCCGGATCCGGACGAGGTGGTATGCGCTGCGGAGATCCAGCTTGGTAAACCAGGTCGCCCCCTGGAGGGATTGGAAGGTGGTGTCCATCAGGGGCAGGGTGTAACGGTCCTTCTCCGTGATGTCATTGAGGGCGCGGTAATCAATACACGGACGAAGAGAGCCATCCTTTTTGCCCACGAAGAAGAACCCTGCGCCTAATGGTGAAGATGATGGGCGGATAATCCCAGCGCTGAGCGACTCCTTCAAGTAGGTGTTCATCGCCTCCTTCTCAGGCGCTGACAGACTGTTGAGACGTCCCGAGGGTAGAGGTGCCCCCTGGCGGATGTTAATGGCACAGTCGTAGGGCATGTGTGGAGGAAGCGACATCGCCTAGGACTTGCTGAAGACCGCGCCCAGGTTGTGAAACTCCGAGGGCACCAGGGTGAGATCCGGAGGCGCGGCGTCCTTAGCAGTGGGAGGAGAGGACGGGGCGCAGGCAGCGGATTGAAGACAGGTGCCCATGCAAAAGGAGCTCCAGGCTGACACTCTACCGGTTTTCCAGTCCAAGACGGGGTTGTGGAGGCGGAGCCAAGGATATCCGACAATGACAGGTGTAACCGAGGTGGGCAGGACGTAGAAGGTGATGTCCTCCCGGTGGTTTCCCGAGATGATTACCAGAACAGGGGGCGTCCGGTGGGTCATGTTTCCCAGAGAGACATGGGAGAGATTAACTAGGGCGAGAGGAGGATCGAGGGGATGGCAACGGATGCCCAATCGGGTTGCCAGGCTTTGTGAAATGAAGCTACCGTCCGCGCCTGAATCCACCAGTGCGTGAGTGAGATGCCCTGTGAGGTTGTGGCAGAAGCGGATGGGCAGCATCAAATGTGTGAGGGGAGTTAACCGATTAGCGTCCACGAGGCCCCCTACAGTGACTTGCAGACCTCCCCGTTTGGTTTCTCCGGACAATGCTCCACCGTGTGCTGGCTGCCCCCGCAATTCATGCAGAGGCCCAACTCACGGCGACGTTGTTTCTCCGCTGGTGGGAGCTTTGTCCGGCCCGTCACCATCGGCTCCAACTCCTCGGAGACCTCCGGCGGCGGTAACGCCAGGGGGCGAGCTTGGGGTAGGCGCACCGAGGCACCCCGTGAGCAAGAAGAGGACTTCCGCTCCGAGGCGCGCTCACGCAGCCTGTTATCCAAGCTAATAGCGAGAGAGATCAGCTCCGCTAGCGTCTCCGGAATATCCCGGCCTGGCAGCTCATCCCTCAGACCAGAGTTGAGACTGCGAAGGAAGATGCCGCAGAGCGCACGCTCTTCCCAGCCAACTTCCTCCACGGTAACCCGGAAGTCGATCGCGTAATCAGCCGCCGATCGGCCCCCTTGCTGGAGGCCGAGAAGGCGATCGACCTGGACACTTTCCAAACGCGAATGATCGAACACTTCCAGAAATTGTCGCACGAACTGGCCATAGGTGAGGGCGGCGTAGCTGGGCCTCGCCATGACGGCGTAAGCCCAGGTAAGCGCTCGACCCTCCAAGAGGTTACCTATATAGCCAATCCGGCTGTGGTCTGAGGGAAAGTCTCCAGGAACGCGATGGAACACGGACTCACACTGCATGATAAAGCCCCGCGCTCCACCGGGCTTGCAGCTAAAGCGGGCGGAGGTGGGGATTGGTGTGAGTCGTGCCGGCGCACCCGGAGCAGGCTGGACGGCTGCCGGAGCAGCGGAAGCTGCGCCACCCAGACAAACCGGGGGGAACGGCTGCTGGCGGTCCAGGCGGTCTAATCGGTTAGTAATTACTGTTAATTGATTCAGAATCACTTGTTGTTGGTGGGCTATTAGATCCACCCGAGCCTCGAGGGTGGAAAGACGGCGTGCGAGCCCGCTGTCTGCCGAGCCGCTCTGCTGAAGCTGTACTGACATAACGCACGGCTCAGGAGACACACACGCAGGCTCAGGGAAGATTTAATAGCTTTATTGAACAAAAAGGATGTGTGGCTGCGTGTCTGTGGAATAAGAATGTATTGGTGGTGGCGTCTGCGTCAGGCACGGGGGCAGGAAGCCGTTCAGCCGGACAACCCTACGGAAGGAAGCAGAGGGAGAAGGGTAACGGGCACCACACCAATACGGAGGATAATGACAGTTTGCTGGCTTACTTGGTTTGGGTAGGTGGCTGGCGTCGACAAGGGCTTAGCCCGGGAGACAGCGACCTGGAGCGCCTGCAGCAGCAGCGAGGAGGCAGCGGCGAGATGACGAGGTCCGCCGCCGGGGAATCCACCTGTGCACAGGGAAGAAAGCTGGGAGGGAAGGAGGTAAGGGGAGCTTACCCAGATTGTCTTGCTTGTAGAAGGGGTTCCTTTGCAGCAAGAGGTGCCGATGAAGAGAGACGGCTTCAGGCCGAAGCCCAGGGCAGAGTGGGTTAAATACCTCGCCGCTGACGAGGCGCAGGTGTGCGCGCAGCTGGTGCCGCTGATGAGCGGCGAGTCATGACAGTTTTCATTTTCTTAAGAGTAATCCAGAACTTTTCATATAATTAGTAAAACTTTCCCCATAAATTTGCATTGTCTTCCACAATCTGTTAACTCAAACTGATCTAAATTCATTTCACAGTTAACCCTGGTTCTGCAAATGTTGACATTATTAATCTATCATTTACACGTTTAATTTTGTGGTTAATGAAATCATTGCAATGTCCTTTAATCATCATTTCATTTAATAAATATGTGAAAATGAGAGAAGTTGTTGAGAATTTATTTCATTCTGAGTCTGGTTCAAGTCCCCAGTATCGAATTCACTAAAATTTTGTGACTGATTATTAATTAACCCCTTGCACTCTGGTCAAGTTCCCTAAAAACACCAAAAAATAACGTACCCAAAGTAAATCAAAAGCTGTTCTTCAACCATTTGCAGCATCTTCATGGGGTTGGTCTCATTTAAAAGAAAACACTTTGAATTTTTTGGCAAAACAGTCATAATCTCTCTAAGTCCTCCGGCCACTGAGTAACAGTCATCTAAACATACTGAACTTCAAGAAAATAAATTTTGCCTGGGTGTTTTTTTGGATACAAATGCTTGCAAATAACACACAGCTTCAGATCCGGGCTGGAAAATGCAACAAAAATATAGAACCAAGTGTTATCCAGCTGAGGTCAAGATTTTGTAACAATACCACAAAAAATGAATATATTACACAGCTTTTTTCTTAGGTTGTTCCCAGGTGTTTTTGAACTGTGCCAAATTGTGCCAAATGGCACAGTTTGGAAAAACATCTGTAACTTTTCAATATAGAAGCTTCCTCTTGGGCTCTAATGAAAGGTGACACTCAGGGCTGTGTGTGTGTGTGGGGGGGGGGGGGTTGTTTATTCATTCATGAATGAACAAACAAGCCCCCACACACAAAGAAGCATGCCACATAAAAAATGTGTGGCTTTTTTTACAAGAAAAAATAACCTACAGTGCACTAAAAATTATTCTAAAATATCTGTAATGTAGAAGATAACAACTCGCCCCCCCCGCTACAGAGGACGGACATCGCCCGGTGCGCCGCGGTCACAGTGCGTCGCGGTCTACTACGCACAGTTGGACTAAAATATTTGCAATATATCTGCAATCCGCTACAGAAGACTAGCGGGGGGGGGGGGGGGGTGGACGTTCGCAACATGACGGACCAGGACCGGAGTGGTCCGGGTCCGTCATGTTGCGATAACGCACAGTTGTAATTTACCGATCGGTCAAAAGTCATTTGGATTACAATTTTCAGGGATAAAGAATAGTTTAGCTTATAACACTTACCTGTCCACAACAGCAGTCTCGCTGGCGAACTTCTCTTCCTCATTGTCAGACGAACATGAAGCTGGTCCGCTTGTTACAGACTCGTGGTTCTGGTCACGCGACCCAGTCAAACCATAATTCCATTATTGTGGTTTTGCGCTTCCATGATTGCGGTTTTGGCGAACGATTTTTCAAAACAAATAAGAACAGTAATAAGAAAAAAAGACTGGCGAACGCCTATGTGTCACCCAGCCTTACACAAAACAGTTTTCGAACTTCTGTGCTTCAATTGGCTGGCTGTATTCGCAGCCGTTGGTAGGCGGGTCCTTCTTGCTAGGTTTTCAGTCATTGGTTCTTCAAGGTTTCAGAAACCCAATTCAAGGCTCTTATTAGTCAAATGAGAGGTCAATCACATCTAAACCAATCAAAGCACTACTTTGGCTTTCTGTTCGCAGCTGTGTCTGTAGTGGAAGAATGGAAATGCAGCTTTTTTTTTTTTCAGTGCGCTCTAGGTCGCAGCGCCCTCATGCGCTCTAGGACGCAGAGACGTGTCCGCCCGCGGTACACCGGAGTGCAAAAGGTTAATTTATTGAGTGATTAAACAAGTGTAATGTGAAATTAAAGATTAAATTGCTTCTTAGAGATAGAAGTTGGTGCCCCATGAGTGTTATTAACTTTTTCCGGTGTATATGAACCGAGAATTCATCTCTGGTTCCAATACATTAATATAAATTAAATAATTTTTATACCTGATCATAATTATTAATTCATATACTGTTACAGGTTATGGTGCTGGTACAGCTGGTATTTGTATACTGGTACAGATTATGGTGCTATGAACGCTGGTTCAACTTGAGACACACTCAGAATGAAAAATTAAGACATAAGCTGTGTGTGGTTTTGGTCAAAACTTATAACTTTTAAAAACAAAGGTGGTTCATTTGTCTGCAGGGCTGAGCCTGCAGCCAATGTCTTTGTCTCTGTGTCACGAGGGGGAGGGGGTGAATTCACCCGCATCTTCTGCTGGTGTGTGTGTGTGTATGTGTGTGTGTGTGTGTGTGTGTGTGTGTGTGTGCGCGCTGACCGCGCAGGGGGGAAAGAGAACGCTTCCACCCCACTCTGCTCAGTTACTTGTTTGTGTTAATGCATGCTTAAGAAGTGTGATTACATGCTGAATAATTAAAATAGGCCTAGGACCGAACAGCAAAGCAATCCTGTTCGTGCTCCCGTTAGTTCAAAACCTCACAGGCGAAGCAAACCCTTGGGGAAAACTAATTGAGCTGACCATTGTGTAGACTAGTTTGAACAAAGTTTTAGGGAGACCAAAGCTCTCCCGCCTTTGTAAAGCAAGGCGTGGTTTTATCGATAGACTCGCGTCTGCATCCATGTGTCACGTGCACACTCACAGTCATGCACGCGACCATCAGTCTTGCACGGGAAATCTGCGCATGTGTAGATCAGCCAAGCAACGCCATCTTGAGTCCACTTAAGGCAAGTTCCCTGTAGCCGCCATTTTGAGTAGGAATTCTGGACTCCCCGACTGACGTCATTGGGTTTCCTCTTCCGGGAGCGCAGATGAAAACTCCCTCCATCTTGTGGTGAAACATAGGGACTGCATTTTTTATTTAAACTCCTAATCTTTAAAGCCAATTTATAACCAAATTAAGTCTTCAGAGTAACTTCAAAGCAATCCATATTATTTGGAATGAACTAAACTTAACACCAATTCAAAGTTTTATGCCAAGAACAAAAGGAAATAGAACTGTCGGCTGCTGAAAGTTTTTCTCAGTAGTGAGACCCCACTCACTGCATGGATAGACATACAACAGGAACATATAAGAACACCCCTATTGTATTTAATGAATTATGTAACCACATATTGTAATATTTTAAGTTAAAAGAAAACATATTTACACACTTTTAAGAAAAAGTGCAAACTTTGAAACTGTATTTGTGTTTATTTTGCCTTTTTTTTTAAATGTGATATTGTGTGAGTCCTTTCCCACAGAAACCCAGTCTTTAGCTTAAGGATTCTAACGCTGATGTTTACTCACGAGTAATCTTAAAGTAGGATTAAACCTGTGCATTTTAACAAATTTACAGATTCACTGAATATTTATATTTTTTTCCCAAATTTAGGAAACCACATTAAGCAATTAACACTTAAGAGAAGCTTGAGTTGTTATTTAAACTCACTGGGTCATTTCTTGGTTCATGTTTTCTCCACAGGAAAAGAAAAAACATTTCACCAACTTGCATAATTTTAAAATTTTCCCAGGATTTAAAAGGAAAAGTCAAAAGGTGCAAACATTGATTATTCTGTAAATAAGAAATTTATAGATAACAATCAAAACAAATCACTATTGGCTTCAGTCCTAAGAAATCCTTGGATACCAAATATTCAAACAATTCACTTGTTTCCTAGTTTGTAAGTATTTAAAACATTTAATGCTTCAAATGAAAATAGGCTTTTACAAATAAAACTATAGGAAAGCCTTAACTTTAAAAGAAAGTGGAAACTTGTAACCTTAAATTTTTAAAGCATTTATCCTCTTTTGTTTTTGTATTTCTTTTTGTGAGTTTTGTTTTCAAAGTGACATTCCGCAAAATTCCAAAGCTAGTTATTGATGAGAAATTCCAATACTAGACTTTGAAAATCAAAGTCAAGAAGTCAACCCACACAATTTAAAGTCTTGTTTTGTTTTGTTTTGTAAAACACAAATCAACCCAATTTCTATTCAACTTTATTTATCAACATACGGTGTCAACAATCAATGTAATTGAAGCATCTGCACATTTCTAAATAATTTCAAAATTCTACTTCCCATCTTGCAAGGCTACAAGTTGGAACACATTCTAAAAAGAACTTTCAACTATCACGGTTGTAAAATAAAACCTCAAGGTTAACCCTTGTCTAACAATTTAACAATAATTAACAAGTTGATTTTTTTTAAGCTAAATAGCAACAACGGTAAAACACAACGAGTCAACAGACAACCGACCGATTTACCAAACTGAATGACCTTCAAGCAACATTGGAAGCATGGACCTCTGATTTAATTTCTACCTTCACAACTCGGGTCAAGAAAACACAGCCCGAAGATTTGAAGCAACTCACTGAAGAACTTTTAAATGACCACACTGGAACACCACCACTGGAACACCACCAGAACGCAAGGACCTCACCAATGTGTTAGGTAAGTTGGTGCTAACATCAGTCGCAAGATTAAAGGTAACCGAGAACGAGCTAGCAAATAAACAAACAACAATCCTATCTCTCCAAGAAGAGAATGAAACATTGAAAGAAAATTTGGAGCAATCTCAGAAGAATGACAAAACTCCAGATCAACTTGATGAAGCGTTACAATATTTGGACCGTGCAGAGTCAGAAAATAAACGGTTGATGCATGACAATGATGTGCTTCACCAAGACAACAATGAACTTGAAGATGCCCTTCAAGACACAAAGAAGGAACTCAGAAAAGTTGAAGGTTAGCTTGAAAATGTAAAGAATGACTACAAAAATTAAATTAAAATCACCCTTTATGAATCGCACAATTTACCTTTACCTCTTCCCATATTCATATTCTCAGACTCGGTAAAAAAAATTACAGAAACAAGTTAAAAATTCATTTGTAAAGCATATGATCAAAATATGGTGTGAAACCAAAAAATATCTAAAAGAACCACACTTATTGTCACAATTTAGCCCAATATGGGGTAATCAATATTTTAAACCAGGGAGAGCGGATGCTGTATTTAAAGTATGGAATTTAAAAGGGATTCAAAAGATTTGAGACTTATATTTGTCAGGTTCAGATAACATAATGTCTTTTGAAGAACTGAGGATCAAATTTAATCTTAATAGAACACATTTCTTTAAATATCTTCAGCTTAGGAACTTTATTTGATCAAATCAAAATAATGCTCTCATCCGACCTACTTATTCATCCTTGGAAAAAATCTTAACGAAAGATAGTAAGAGAAAGGGTATTATTTCAGAGTTTTATAACTCATTGACATTATCCTCAAGTGAAAACTCACAGAAAAGATTGAATTATTGGAAAGAAGACCTGCAAACTGAAATTTCAGAGGAACAATGGGAATTGGCTTGTGCAGAAGCTCAAACCAAATCAATAAATGTACGTCTTAAATTGATACATTTTAAATGGTTAATGCTGATGTATGTTACACCGGTGGAGTTAAATAGATATAACAAAAACATACCAGATACGTGCACAAAATGTATGGAAAGTAAATGAACCCTATTTCATTGTTTATGGGAATGTAGAAAAATTAGAATGTTCTGGGAAGAGGTGAGGGTAACAGTTGAAAAAATAATTTCAAAACAAATCATATTGAATCCTAAACTGTTTTTGTTGGGTCTTTATCCAGAAAAGCATAACTTTAATAAGCGTGAAAGAGCATTCATAGACCTCAGTTTGCTTAACGCCAAAAAATGTATTGCACTATTGTGGAAAAAGACTCATAGACCAGATGTGACTCAGTGGTTAAGACAGATGTTAACAAACCTTCCACTAGAAAGAATAACATACATACTGAAATCAAAGGAAATTGTGTTTGAGAATATATGGAGACCTTTCATTGATTATGTAAAGAATTTAAACATAACTTTTGAAGGAGAAGTTGAATGATGTGTGTGGACCTTGTAAATTCCAAACTGGTGAATGTATAATATGTATACTTATGTAATGGATTGCCTAGACTAAACAGAGGAGCATTGTTGAAGACCTGCCTTTGTTAGTGGTTGTTGGTGTTTTTAGTACTTTTTTTTAATTACTTTAGTGTTAGTGTTTGATTGTTTGTGTTATGTTTGTAAAAAACAAAAAAAAAAGGTTCAATAAAAATACTGTGGGAAAAAAAAATCACCCTTTATTGTCATTCAACCATACAACCAATCATGTACAGTAGAACGAAATTGTGTTTTTCCTATCTACAATGTTAATCACACACACACACCATATGTAGAATCAGAGGGCCGCTGCCATGCAAGGCGCCACCACAGATTTCCCTCCTCTGTTCCATTATTGCTGAGCACCAAGCTAGACGGCAGGAAGTTCCACTTTTATATGGTCTTCAGCATGACCCGGCCAGGATTTGAACCCCTGCCTCCCAGGTGTGGAGCGGGTGCTCTACCAACTGAGCCACCACTCCGGTAAGGAATGTCAATTGCTCCTAAAGGAAGCACATGAACACTGGGACATCCACCGCGCTCCCTCGCCCGATTCCCGTTTTGAATACGGACGACTGCATGGACAGCGTGTGTGTGTCCTTTCCGAATGCAACCTTGACAAGATCGCGCGAAATGTCACAAAATTTGATCCCGGACCTACAGGTTCACCTGATGCCAAAGTCTATTTACAGGACATCGATTACTACCTACGTAAGTATCCTGATGCTACGATTGACGATTGCATCTATCTGATCAAACTAACATCTAACAGGCCAGTATCAAAATTCATAGATAGACGGCCGGAAAACATCAAAGCAGACTACATGCTGCTCTGCAAAGCCATCCGCCCCACACCCGGGAGGAAGGGGTTCAAATCCCGGCTGGGTCATGCCGAAGACCATATAAAAGTGGAACTTCCTGCCGTCCAGCTTGGTGCTCAGCAATAAATGGAATGGAAGAGGGAACTCTGTGGCGGCGCCTTGCATGGCAGCAGCCTTCTGATTCTGCACTTGGGGTGTGTGTGATTAACACAGTAGATAGGTAAAACACAATCTCGTTCTGCTGTACATGATTGGTTGTATGGTTGAATGACAATAAGGGTGATTAAAAAAAAGGAATTCTTCGACGACTGCTTACAGGCAGGGCCCTAGCCATGAAGCAAGGACACTCAGAGCCAACACAGGCCTACTACTAGAGACTCCTACTTGCATATTTCGGATCTCAAAATACACCAGGAATGGACGAAGACCACAATTTCAAGACCCTCTTCATCCAAAACCTCAATCCCACTGTGAGTCATCACCTTGAAGTTACAGCTAACCCAAGGTCAAACTCAATAAGTCAGCTGAGAGAGTTTGCATACTATGCGTTCCAAAAACAGCAGCAAAGCCGCAACAAGCATGCTGAGCCTGCCACAGTGCTAGCTATTAGCAATGCATCTAACACCTTGGAGTTGGAAGGAGCTCCTCGTTCTACTCCACCTCCTACACCGCGAGTACATAAACAGCCGAAACATTTTTCCAGCCGACCTCATCAAGGTCAAAACCAAACTAAGTCCTCTGGATATCACTTTGGACCAACTCTGCGAAAACCCGACTACCATCGTAGACCATATCCACGGGATAGGTCACGAGAACGCGATACAGACTACTATGACGACAGATACCGATACAAAGACACGCGTAACCGCGACAAATGGTCTCCATCCCATCACAGAAGCTCAGAAGCAGAGACCTATCACAAACCTTGGAAGAAAGAAGAAACTCCTACTCTCAGTAGAGAAGATATCGACATTGTCAAACACCTCCTAGCCAAGATTCAAAGCAACAAAGAAAATAAAACTGCTAACATTCTAGCTATATCAGCTGTGCCAACTCGAAACAAACGTTCCAAACAAAGAAAACGCAAGAAGAAAACCTCTTTTGCAAATGAGGAAGAACCAAAGGACTTAACACAGTCCAGTGCTGTTATGGCAGCCCAACCACAGGTCACAGACCACTCCTCAAGCAACATTTCGCAACTCTGTGTCGAACCACCAGTTCCACAATTTCTATGCTATTTAAACGAGAGGGGGGGTGGCGCGGAAATTCTACCTTCCATTGACTCTAGAAGATGTGATGTGCCAGGACGCTGTTTTAGACACCGCCACTGACATCACTCTCATGTCACAAACCCTTTTTGACAAACTACATGTAGCCACTGTAGCATCATCGTCTCCTCAAACCAAGACAGAAGATCACTTCTCTCCAGTTTACAGGAATTTCATTTTATTCATTACACAGGAATATCACTTTTCTGCCTTTTCAGGAATATCACTGGCTTTTATGTCGACTCATGCCAGGCCTCTTCCGGGCCTGACCAAAGATGCTTGCTTTCCCAGGACCCCAATGTAAACAGTTGCCTCTTGCAGAGATTGTAAGGATCAGAATTTGCTTTTAAAGGCTCAAAGGAATATAAAACTCAGGAGACCAGACCTCTCAACGTGAACACTGCATTTGATAACGTACCTTTTCACAGGAAACCAATGTTCTTAAGAGTCATAAACCACTTAATCTGACGGGTTTATAGCCGATGCTGTCCAGGTTTCTTCGTCCAGATACTAAAGGAAATTATCTACAGCTCAACAGTACCTCCTAGCGGATACCTACGGAATGTGTTTTCAGTATGTAGGATGACTTTTAATTTGTTCTAAACATTAAGTTTCTTTCAGCTTATCCTCTGGATCCTAAGGACACTGAAAATCATCCCTCTTTTATCACCAACCATGGTTTGCTGCATGTTTTGCTGCATTTTGATCTAAATGTGAATGCATGTATTATAATTATGTATAAGAAATGTTATATTCATGAGTGTTATTCAAACACATATTGGAGTAGTGATAGAAATGCATGATCACCAAATATTAAGCCAAGTCATTTATTTAGTTAGATTTTATATTGAGCATTTATTTCATAAGAACTGACTGAGTGTTAATTTTCCCTCTGAAATTTCATGGGATGGTGTCTTCATTTGATTGGCTGCTCTCAAACAAAGAAGTGTTCTCACATTGGATAGCAGCCATTTCAAACTGCTTCTGAAAAAGTAGATTGGTCAGTCTTGCGACTGACATCATCAGTTTTATGACCTGCGAGGTAACTTTAAAGAGAGAAGTTAGATTTGAGTTCAGTTAAGGAAAAGAGGTGGGAAAAATTAAGAGTTAGGTGGAGAGAACAGTAGAGACAACCAGGGAGGAAGATTAGCAAGAAGCAAAATAGAAAAACGGGTGATAAGATTAAGAATTAGAACACAGAAAGAAGAAAGAAAGAGATTTTGAGAAGGATTAGGAACTAAATTAAGATTAAAGAAAGCAGAATAGTAATCTAGATCTCAGAAGAAGATTTATTCCACCGTTTCCAAGGCCCTGTGAAGTTTTATTTTATTCTCTGTGTGTTTGTCAAGTCCTTTCGTTATATTCTGGTCACTGAGGAGAAACCATTTTTCTTTAGAGCTCGTCCCTTTTAGAGAATCAAATTCTCAAACTCTTTCCTTCACCTCAGAAGCCATTCTTATCCTAGTAAATGTTTTTCTCATTTTTTCATGACTTTTCACGCCATTAAAGTGGACCTTAATTTGCCTAGTTTAAAGTGAACAGAGACTGAGAAGATTTTCCTTCAGTTTTTTTGGTCTATCCCGCTACAAGAGACCTCAAATTTGGACTCTTTTCAAGGACTTTTCACACCGCCCTGAGACAAACCATCCACGGCTTGCAAGTGTCTACTTGAAGGGGCCCCCAGCTGAGTTATCACCTCCACAGTTGTGAGGACAGCAGCCGCTTCCTCCGACGTCCTAACTTCAAAACCCCAGCGGTACCACCCGCGGAAACGTGGACCTACGGCTGTTGTGTGAGTGAAACTCTTATTTCTCCTATCTGCTGGGTTAAACGTGATGTCCTAACAATTAAATTACAGTGAATATGGCCCGTATTTCAGGGCTCAATTAGTCTCTCAGCCACAGGATAGAGCTGAAACTGAAGGAAAACTCTTAGTCATTTTAAGTAACTGCCCTTAAATTTTTGTAGATTAATTCAGGAGTCATTTTTAGATAATTAGCTTATGAATTTTCCCCATAAAATTGCGTTGTTTTGTTAAAACATTCCAGCCTCATTTACCGTTGAAACATAAGTCTAGTTCCTCCGTGGTTCTGCAGAGGTGTAACGCTGGAGTTTATGTTCAGGAACCCAATATCAGTTGATGTGATATATTACGCTGTTATCATCTGAATCTGTTTATTCATCATTTGAACGCTATGCCATGTAACCTGAATGAGTTTAATAAAACAGTGAATGAGAGCAGGTTGAAGCGTTTTCCTTCGCATATACAGGTTTCCTAATCACGGCAGGACAAAAACTCACTGAAACTTTGAGACTGATTCATTAAGTAATTTAAGGCACAAAGTTAATTAAAATTAAAATTAATATTATTGTCCGTTAGGACTGGTGCCCCTTTTACGAGTGCTTTTATTTAATTTAGCGGGTGTAAAAGTGATGGTTTAACTCCGCCCCCTTTCACACCCACTATTAAATAAAATAAATAATTCCTGTACCTTATGACAAATATTTTTATAGGCAATTCACCCTACAGTTTATTGGTGCGCTTGCTGTGAGGCCTCTGTAATTGGGAAACGTATATGCAAAAAGAAAATTCATTGAAATCCTAATCTTTTTTTCCTGCAAATATTGATCCACTATTCGGCGAGTCTGTGTGTTTGTTTGAGAGGCTGAGGCCTGCATCTCTCCTCCTGCCTGTGTGTGTCTGCTGTGCTTGTTTACCTAACCTCCCGCTGAGGAGTCTGGTGGCTGATAGCTGCAAAAGGGGGGTGAGCGATTCACCCACTAAAGTCAACAGTTTTTGATGCATGCAAAAGAAGTTTAAGCTATATTATTATATGCTGGATTAAGAAACATAGAGGGCCTAGAGTGACAGAAACGCGAAGAAAACCGTCCTGTCTCTCGCCAGTTTAACCTTCCGGCGATTATCCTGAAAGGAGTAATTAAACTGGCCAGTTCTGTAATTTAATTACCCAAGCGTGGTGACGTCAGATTAAGCTGGACGCGGTTTGATCTGGTCACTGGATAAACCACTGGGGAAGTAGCGCTAAGCTATACCCGGAATTAAAGGGGTTACATTATTTGTGAAAGTTGGAGATTAAACTCTCATTTTGAAAAGCAGGCGTGGCGTTGTCGCTGAGACTCGTGCCCGCATCACGTGTCACGTGAACACGCACAGTCGCGCGCATGACCGAAAGGCGTGCACGAAAAACTGCGCATGAGCAGAGTAAGCGTGCAGACGCCATTTTGAAGCGCTAAGAGGGAGTCTCTCTAGCCGCCTTTTTGAGTGAGACCGGTAGACCCGCCCAGAGCGACGTCACCAGTGTCTCCTCCCCCTGGGAGGGCAGAGACAACTGCCTCCATCGTGTGGTCAACTATAGGAGTTGCATTTCTTGCATGAATGCACACTCGGATTAAAGCAGAGCAAATCTATTAAGCTGATTTATAATCAAACAGAGCTTCCAAATTGACTTTAAATCAATCCGAATTATCCGGAACAACCTAAATTTAAACCCAAATCAAAGTTTTATTCCCAAGAACCAAAAGGAAAAGGAAACTTGTGGGGTTTGAAGTTTGTTCTCATTGGTGGAAGAGCTTTTGACTGCATACATACACACTGAAAGAACATAGAAGCATAGACTTTTGTATTTACTCACATATGTTAACCACATATTTTAATCTTTTTAGTTAAGAAGCATATATTCACACATCTTATGCTAAAAGTCTGCAAACTTTTGAAGCTATATATATGTAGTTTTGTTTTAAAGATCACTTTTGTGCGATTTCTTTCACAGGAAGCCATTCAACTTAGGGACTCAAATAAATGACAATGTTCATTTAAACTCAAGTTAATGTTAATCCTGTGCATGTTGGTAAAGGATTTAGTGATTTACTAAATATTTAACCAAAATTCTCCAAATTAGGAAACCACATCCAGCAATTAACACTTGAAAGCTTTACCTTATTTCAGTCAGTGTTGCTTTTGATTCATATTTCCTCCCCAGGAGATGGAAAACATTTAACCAGCTCACTATTTCTCACCAGGATTTGAAATAAGTCAAAAGGTGATAAACGTTTGACTAGTCTGAAAACATTTTTTATCTTTTTTTCTCTTCTTCTCTTTTTAAATAATCATTTAACTTTAATCCTAAGGAAGCCTTAGTGACAATACGCAAAGACAATTCATTTGTTTCCTAACTTTGTAAATATTAAAACTTTGAAAGGCTTTAAATGAAGATAAGCTTTAACAAATATGAACCAAGCCAGTTCTAACTTTAAAACAAAGTGAAGACTTATACTGTAACCCTAAAGCCTTAAAGCATTTAACCTTTTCTATTTTTGTTGCTTTCGTCTTTCTTGTGTAAATAAAATTCATTACTTTCAAGTGAGATTCAACAAAAAAATTCACAACCTAGTTGAGGACTATTCCAAAACTACACTTTGATAACTGAACTGAAAGAAGTCGATCGACACAAAAAAAAATTTTTTTGCTTTTGTCTTGTGAAATACAAATCAAAATACAGTGTCAACAAATAAACTAACACGTTATTCACACTTTCTAAAGAATTCCAAAATATTTGCTTTCCTTCTTACGAAGCCTGGAAGTTGAAACAAAATCCAAAAAGAAGCTTGTAATTACCCTCACTGTAAAACGACACTCAAGGTTAACTCTTGACGCAGCAACTTTAGCTATAATCATACGAAATTGATTTCAAGTCTAAGTGTTACCACAAACGGGTGCGAAACATGTCGAATCCACTTGACGAATTAAATGACCTTCAA